>JAQIXS010000687.1:0-40593 GCA_034700785.1 Rossiulus vilnensis | reverse complement strand
TGTAAGACACCATGCAGCCAAGATGTCCAAGTCGTTTTGCAATTTAGGAGAGAAATTTTGATCCTGGTTCACTTCATAATACAATGAAGAATCGTCTGCAAAAAGTACTTTAAGATTAAAATAATATGTGATTATTATAGTTAACTTTGGTCGAATGTATAGTTTCCACTTAGATATGGCAGGTTTTTTTCAGCTAAGCATTTCCATAGTATTTTAGCAATGAAATTATCTGAACGAAAAAAAAAATGCAAACATTAGGAGGAAAGCGATGCACGCATTAAAAAATATATACAACATGCATAAAAGTTAAATATGGTTAGCGCATATACATGTATAGGCATTCCCTTCAACCCACGTTTCGCTTCTTCAATATAAGATCACTCAACCTAGCAGACATTGCATTAAAGAGGCAACCCTAATTCCATATCCTACCCTCATCAACCATAAGCGAAATGAAGGGCTTTGATGAATCGTTCAGACCCATTGCGGTACAACTGTCAACGCAGCTCTGTGGGATTTGTATGGATTTCTCGAATCCTGATGTTGTGGCTAAGACAGATTGCGGAACTTTCAGGAATAAAGGATTGCTATTGTTACTGGTAGTTGCCTGTTCCACATGTTCATCCATATTCCTTTATAAAAAGAGACTTCTTGCTCATTAAGGGTTTCAGGAATGCCGATGGATTGCAAACTAAATTCTCATTTGCTTTACACTTAAACATAGAAAAAATAAAATTAAAATGTACCATTATTTATTACGCTACCTAAATACGTTCTATTTAGAAGCAGGTATATATACATGGATTTATGTTTTCAAATGTAAACTTATTTCGGACAGGCCGGAGATATCTAATGCCTTAATTTCAAATAAATGAAATTCTTTGGAAGTCCTATCCTGGAATCTTTCAGCGAGGTATGGAGCCCGTGTACTTGTGAAAATATAAGCAGGACTGAGGCAGTCCAAAGTCGATTTTCGAAAAGATTGAACGGTATGCTTGGCCTGTCTTATACTCAAAGGTTAGAAAGATTGGGGGTTGAGAGTTTGGAGATCAGGAGGATTAAGACCGATTTGAGTTCCTGTTGTAAGTATTTAAATGGTTTAGATTATATGGGATCCCCCGATCTTGTTAAGATGGTACCGTGCCATGCCCCTTTAAAAATACATCGAAAACAACTTTATTGATCAACAGCGCTTTTTCTTAGCTGGGGTTAGCAGAATTTGGAACCTGCTGCCTGAGAATATCAACATGGCCGGCTCATTTCCGGAATTCATACTATCAATATTGTCAGCTTTTTATAGACACTTGATTTATTTTTTATCCTTTTCTTCTTAATTGTTTAATATTATTTGGCAGTGTTTCAGCGTTGTTTTTCACAACCATCACTGAGCATTTCCCCGTATTTTTCTTGTAAATAAAATTATTATTATAAATCGCAAAAAAATTGTGCAAAATGCGAGAAAGGACTAGGAGAAGAAATATTGAATTGTACCTGTGTAATGTAAGGGCATTTTTTAGCTAAAGTAACTTCATTAATGCCTAATTACCATAGTTGTTGACGAAATAACTATATTCATATGCAAAATTATAGTCATGATCACATTCATTTAATATTGACAGAATATTGTTTCTGAAATAGAAAGAGGGCAAAACAGTATTAAGGTGACCTCTTTAATAAATTAAAACAGATATTAAAAATGTTAAAATTTTTTCGAAAATTTATTTATTTAAAAGGATGTTGAACTTGTCCACAACATTAAGAAACACACGTTAACCTTCTATTCCGCTGATTAAAACCAGGAAGAAATGCTACAGGTAAACGGGAACAGAAATATTCTGCAAATTACAGACAATGTATGATGTTTTAGCAACTGGACATAGGAATATTATTCCGCACATTTCAAGCTTGATCATCAACATGTCTGTTCGAGTCGAGCCTACATTAATCCAGCGTGTAAGCCGAATTAATTTGTGAGCCCTGTGTATGCACCGAAGAGATCCAAGTGCACCATCAAGGCTTTATAGTATCAATCTTCTAACACGTCTACGCCTATAATAATTGTAACAAGCTTTGCTTACTTTAATAGAAGTACATGTACATGTGCAGTAGCTCTTCCTTAATTATACGGGCAAACCATTTCCAATCAGACAAGTTTCAGAGGACGTTCTTCAATGCCACACGTAACGATGTAATGTTCATTAATGGGTATGGAAATGAAAGTAAGCTTTTGTCTAGAAATTTCGTGTTCCCGTTTTGTTTTATGCATGGTATCCTCATTAAAATGATGGATAAGGCATTCAGTTGAACGCTTAACGCGGTAAATGTTATAAATTCAGATAAGGTAGCTGCTAAATGGGAAAGCCGTTTAAACTGACACACATTAAACAGAATGAATTGCGAGGAATTTATTATACACAAAGTTCATAACAGTCTCTGGTCATTTCTGACTCCTTATTTATTTGATTACCCCGACGATAACTACACGAGTAATCTTCGTTATTCATCATCCCCTCAACGATTTGTTATCTACTTTCGAGAAATATTCTACAATCAGCCGTGAAGTTCCATTACACGGAAATGCGAAAAGCTTAATGAATTTCCCCAGATTTGTCAAAGTGTCATTTATTCGTCAGGTCTCATTTGCATATTTGGGCGAGGGATTTGCGCTGCCCTATGCAATGGAGATAAATTGGTAAACAAAATCACTTAGCCGCTATGAGAAAGATAAATAAAGGGAACGAGGGTTAAAAAGACGTGAAAACATACAGCGAAATTATAATTATAATGCGAGAACGTGACAATTGATTATTTGACAACTAAAAATGGTTAATTGCTAAACCATTGCTCAAAACATTACTCCCCGAATTTAGCATCAAATCAACAGAACATGTTTTAATGGATAATTTAATCAGCTGGTCATCTCAGCATTTGTACTCAGAACATGGCTTACGGTTTGATGTAAATTACGAAAGAAACACTTAATTGCACAGAGAATGTTGTTACATAGTAGTTAAAATACGAGCATCCGAAAGAATGCTTATGAGTTTACCACAAAAAATCATTTTAAGCAAAGTTCATACTAATTTTCTAGGAATCTGGAATTTTAAGGTCTGATCAGCAATTGTTTGATCGAAGAGCGGAAGCGAAAGAGTTTGGAATTCTCCAAAATAATACATTACACATTCTTTAAAAAATTGAAATACATTTTTCTTAAATATTATCAGAATGAGGTTTTATGATATTTATACCCTCAAAAATTGCATCAATCATCTTTGCTTTAAAAGCGAGCACGGTAATTTTTGGTGCTTTCCATCTAATACATCTAATTAAACCAAATCAAATGTCAGAAAAATGTACTGTTCCTGAAGATCGAGGGCCACTTCAGCTAAAAAGCAGTTCAGAAGCCCTCGACCCATCCTGTATCTGCCACTGATTCGGTAGTATCATCTGATATCGTTTCAAGGGTGTCGCGCTTGGGTGGGCTAGAAAAAAGGTATAGCGTCACCTATGAATATCCTAGCAATTACAAGCTAATTTTGTTGCCTTACATGACATTACAGGGTAAATTACAGCTGTTATTTCACAGGAAGGCGCTTCAGCTCAGTTGTCTCGTTACAAATAATTAATACTAAGGGAGGAAAAAGCGAGGTGCAAGGATAAGGAGGAGGGGGAAGTTCAAGTTTTAATGGCACAATTTCCTTTTGTCCTTCATTGGAAATGGCGTTACTATGTAAATGTTCGTCAGCAGCCTGTATCGCTAAGTTAATGTTTGCCCATACCTGTAATTCGCGAATACTTTCCTAAATCGAATTATTCAGATTAATGCATTTTAATTTCACTACAACCATTACAAACAAACAATTCTGACATGCAGCTGTACAGTAGGTCCAAATAAATACGTGGCATGACAGGTCATAGGCGGCGCTGTATTTAAAATTCAAGTTGAAAACAAAGACACAAGTTCATGAACTTATTTGCATTCCGATACCCACATTAGTCATCTAATTTAAATCGAAATGAAAAGAATAGAACATACATAACTAAGCAATTTTGTAAAAGGTACTAAACTAATGCAATTACTCAAACTTGTAGAAAGTTAACTGACATCAAATTTATATTTTAGTTTCAGCAATGCCACGCCAGGTTCTTAGAGCGCAACGTTTTCAGTTTCTTTATAAGTTCTCCTTTTATATTTATTGTCAAGTTAAATGCCGATAGTACAAACTTTTAAATTTCGCTTCATAAGTATTTGGTTGTCTTAAAAACCTTAAATAATGGTAATTAATATCTATATGTTTTCTGTTGAAAATGCATGTATAACAAACCTCAGATAGTATTTTAACCAGTCAAAAGTTTACTGTATGCAAAAAAACATTTGCAAAAAAGGGGAAAAAGAACAGAGGGGGTGCTCTTGTTGTCACATCCCTGGACATGCCAGTGACCTTCATGCAAATGTGAAAAAGCAGTGACATAAAACATTTTCTACCATGTGACAACAAACAATAAGTAGAATAATAAGTCCATTTCTCAAGTTGTTGTAGCGTTTATTCCACATTGTTACCAGCAACACATTTTTGCAAATGATCGCTTTTAATATGACGAAAGCACAGAGATGTACCAAATCCCACGCCATGGTTAAAAATGTAATGACTTTCACGCCAACACATTACACCGACCCAACCAGGATGGGCTGAAGCCAAATAAAGGAAAATTTTACGGTTGTCAGGAGAAAATGCTCAGCATCACCCCTCGTTTAATAGCGCCTTTGGCAAGTTCACCCGTCCTCAATAACACTACGAATTCGCGCAGGCTATAATTTCAAGCCATTTAATTTCAGAGTTCACCTTTTTTCAAAATAATTCCGGTGTTTCACAAAAAAGCTGATGCAGGCACGGCTCGCTGAGCGTCCTAAGCATAGACTAAAACAAAAATATTTACCAACGTCCCAAATCCGACGTAGAGTGCACACAGGGACACCAGCATTGATGAAACACAAAGGGTGTAATAACTCCTCTCGAAAATGCTACCGTGTCAAACTATTAAACGAATAAACGGATATCGTAATAATAGCGAGGAAGAAGGACGCTGAATTTTTAGCGAATTTGGAAATTCAATTACATTTTCAAGGTGTACGTGCGGCCGTCCATTATACACAGGACACGGCAACGAAATTTATGGAGTGTGCCACGGCCCATTTATGCTCACGCATTTTTCTGTTCTGTTCTAGGCGAATGTTCAATTGAGGTTTGCTTACCATCCGCACATCCACGCAATTAAACTGACTACCAGCGATTGCATTCAAGACGAGTTATTTATTTGAAAAGTCTAGAAAAAAATTGCCTTAATGAACGGCTCTGTTCTAAATTGGATCCTGCATGGCATGTCTGCCGCGCTTAATGAAAGACTAACTCAGCAGTTATATAAATGCCAACATTGAAATTATTTCCAACAAACTTCGACGAGCACATTCACGCAGGGCGTAATGAATTAATGATGCGTGTAAAAAATCCACTCTCTTAAACACCTAAATAATGAAAATCAGTGCCTATGCAAATCAGTCTTTCTGGTTAGAATTTCGTGTCAGAGCCTCAAACTCATTTCCGAAGTGGAAATAAAAATCACGCCGTTGGTGCGCCAAACCTTCGATTATTTAAACCTAATTTTTTGTATAATTCAATAGGTTAGCCTTTCAGCATATACATGTTCATTGTGTATATTTTTTGAAATACCCATTTTTTGCATTGAACTTCTGTGGCAATAAAAGTACTGCATATGTGGCATAATTAACTTTAAGAATATTGCAGTTACTTATTATATTTGGAAATGTAATAAATACTTTTCTGTAAATTTACAGGGTCATTGCAAAGTACTTATGCATTTTTAAATTCTCTAAACAATTCTGTATCCTTCTGGGTCCTTAGATTGATTGATCAATTTTAATGTAATTAAGGAAAAATATTATCAGCAGTGTTTATCAGCAGATGGTTTGAAAAAGATATTACTGCTTGCAGCATATTTCAGCTTGGTTGAGTTTATTCTATGAGGACATGTTCATCAAAACCTCTCTTTAGAGAGAACTGGAATTACTACTGCAGTTTATGATAATACTGAAGATCAACTGCAAAATGTGTTTGCAAGACTTCAGTTTACACTGTATGCAAGCAATGACGGTAGTCATATTAACAACTAAAATGCATTGATCTAATGGATAAATGTATCTATCTAATAAACTAAATAATATAATACAATTCAAAGTTTCATTTTATCATGCATAGAGCGAAATACTTGAAAATGTTCAAATTCACAACATTTAATTATAACCCTGCATTAAGGTGACAAACCGACGGATATTTGTTTTGGTATCATCATATTGCTGTGTCGTCTTTTTAAATTTAAACAGCAGCAACCTGCAAATAGGTCTACCGATAAGCAGAAAAAGGCAAAACGCCTAGCACGAGGAAGCAGGAACATCTTCCAAACAATTTCCATTTGCCATGGGAAGTACACATGTATGGCAGCCATCGATTTATTAGCATTGCTTCATGGGCGTGCCCGGCAGCAAAAATAGCTAGTCCATTATGTTGTTCCATCAAATCAGTGTACGAAAAGATAAAAAACAACGATGAGACAGCATATGTTTGCTGTACATGTGCAGGAAAAATGTCCATGGAAATATAGCGTGCACGGCACCCATAGAGTCATGTTATGTTATATACGACCCGCGCACCTCGCCACAATACAGTCTCCCCATATGTCGGCACGATAATAAAAGCAAATCGTACAAAATATAGATTATTTTGATACAGACCAGCGATAAAAAACATCGAGTCGTGCATCAAGTTGAGCGCAATTTACACGCTTATATCTTTGATTACCAAAAAGGTTATGGCGACACGATAAGCTAAGGGGGCAGACATTTGTAGCCATCAATAAACCATGTCTAGTATATGTTTAACTCCGTCATCATAGCATGGCCACAGTTGTTTTAATTAAATAGCTTGTTACTATCGTCTCATTTCTTGTTTTGGACGCACAAGCCTCCCTCAAAATACCTCCTATGAATATATGATGTTTCATCGAAAATCATTTGAGCATACATAAATCTACTGTAAAACGGCTTCAGGGATAGATCATTTTCAGGAAAAATGTACATTTATTTGACCTACTACACTAGTTTAAAGTCTTAGTTTCCTGACAAATGCACAAACGATAATTTTTCGATGGTTATATTTTAGTGTTTCCTCTCAATACAAAGTTGCCCGCCATGTTTGCCTGCCATCAAGGGGAAGGGTCGAAACCGCAATGATTTTGCATTGTGTCCAAAAATGATTTGGACAGATTATAATATATAGGTATTTTTAAGGTATAAAAATTGCACAAAAGCAAGTTTTTGCACATCGCAACCAAATTTAACAGTTTTTACATAGAATAGGACGAATTTACTTAACAAACCAAAGCCTTTGTCTCAAGAAATTCCTTGATCGCCCATTATCAAAATGCATAATAACTCATTTAATGGGTTATGAGCAGATTAAGGCTAACGGGTTAATCAATCAACTTCTCTCAAATATCAATTGTAGGGATGCAAACGACCAGGTTAGACTATCCATATTTTGGCTAGGCCCACAGATGGTGCAAACCGTACAAAGTGCATGCGTTCAACGTAAATACCGCCAGATATTCTTTACTTGGCTGTATTGATTATTATTGATTTCGTCAAAGTGCTATAAGTTGAGAATGCAAGGAAGATTAGCTGTGCCCATCGTTATCTTGCACCAACAAAAATTCACTTATAACAGCCAAGTTGACATGCTGCAGTTTTTCCATATTCCATTAGAGAGCCTATCAAAAGTCCCGGATAAAAAAACATTTTTTAAAAAATCACAAATTTACACAAACGACTTGGATAAATTTACCCTCAAATGCATGTAAATATGGAACATTCAACACGTTTTAGACATGCCATCAAAATTGTAATCTCTTTCAACATGATGTTTTTGACATATCTAGTCAAATATGCAGATTTCCGACATGTCTTGAACAGTTTACTTGTCCATAAGGATAGAGACGCCCTAGTGGTTTGCGCTATCAAACCACATGCTATCACCGAATCTAATAACGCTGGCGTATTATGCAAGATTATGACCTTTAGAAAAACTGATTAATCATTGGGTTAATGTGGCATTTCTGTGCGGGCATATTTTACCGATTAAAATTGAAGCTTTTCCGTGCTCTTTTTCCTGATTTTCCTCCGTTAATCATCACGGATTAGCGCGGCGGAACCCATGTACAAACAACAGTTTATTTCGTCAGACGCCTCCCAGCCTTACACGGGCATTTACAAGGTAGATGGGGATTTGCCCCCACATTAGCGAGACGATCATTAGGCCTCCAAGCCGAATGATGCCTTTAGTACACTAAGGGCCAACTGTCACCTACATATTCCACACGCGATAGGCATCGGTACCCAGGGTGGATTACTGAATTTCATCGATTTGACAACAGTCATTTGCCTTACGCTGGGTGAAATTAATCCAGCATTCTACTTACTGGAATCTGTTTTGTTTTAGGATGGCAAACGACCGCCAGAGGAATAACAACGTGGTCCCCGGGCGAGCCTAATGGGGTGCGTCGGCGTACAACGAGCCCTACGCCAGAAAATTAGAAACGGAAGGCCTACCAGATAATAAATTTTAGAACAATGAAACCGAATTAGCAAACATCCGTAATCGACAAATTTCGTGCTCAAGCAACTTTTAAGCTCCTACAAGATTAGATTACAACATGGTGTCTGCTCGCAGTGCAATTTGGTGATTTTCACATTTGTCTGCATCCTCGATTGGTTAATGGGGGAGATGAGGGAGTGGGGGGTAAAAGTGCTCCAGGATAGATGAGCTCAACTTGCATATATGCGAACCCGCTAGCTCCAATAGCGTACCCACGCTTATTATACATGTACCCAAAAAGTGTGTACAAGCATCTGCACCTAATGCGAGCTAATGCTGAACAGATACATTCTTCTTGATTATTGCGCCTGATGCATGTTTCGGTATGAATGCGTTTAACTCCTATAATGGTTAAAATGTATCAGGAAGGAAATGAAAGGCCTAAAAGCAGATTTTTCACGCGAAACGGACAGATTCAAGCTAAATTTTTTTCTTTCTTCTGCAACATTACGCATTGCCATATTTATAACTGCTCCACAATTATTCTTTCCATGCAGAAATATTTATATCTCTAAAGCTTTAAAGATTCGAACTGAGAAGACACTCGAGTCAATTTTATAGACCGTGCAATGATCCAGAGATCTTGCCAGTCAAGTTCATCGACGTTTTAGATAATCTAGAATTGGTGCTTTTCAAGTGGTAGGCTATATTTCGGCTTTATGAATACTCAGAAGGCTTGATGTCTAGCACTCAGGAAGACTTGAAAGCCTATACGCAGCATTATAAGGAAGTACCTTCTAGATAGCGTTAATACAAATATAAAGTGAAGACGATCTAAAAACACTAATGTGGATGCTTCCAAATATGCCGTATAATTTGAAATAAATACCAGTGTAATACATGGTATTACATAGTTAAGAAGTCTAGATGATAGTCGGGCTTAAATCATCACAGGATGCGAGTAAGATACATCTTTCATCAGTAATTGATAATGGAGTAGCATCTCCTTTTCATGACTTATAAATTGATAAGCTTGTTAAATTAATCAGAATTTCATCCGTGTGCAAGCGCTTGTAAATCTCCCTAGCCATATAACAGCCACATTTCATTTGGGTTACAGATAGGTAAAAAATTGAAGTTTTTGATTTTTATGATAGTTGATTTGATACTGGTTGAACTATGTCTTTAACTAGGAAATATTTACGCGAGACGTGTTGTTGACTCTAGGTTGCATTAAAATATTTTTATATATTATAAGCATAGGTTGTTTGCTGATTCTTAAAGTTTAAGGGCGCTAAAGCAGCTGAGGGTTAGGTGGTATCAGCATTCGTCCAAATATGCATGTATAATTCAATAAGTAGTGAAATTGTTACCAAGACTTTAAATTCATAAACAGTATCTTAAAATTTAGGCAAAGTGATGATTACAAAATACATCAAGAGTTCAACTACTTTTTCTTGACAACAAATGTTGAACAACAACAGCTTTTTAAATAAACTTTTACCATTCAATTTAACTCAACACAGGATACTGCTAGCAGCAAGTGATATGCCATGTGGTAGGGAAGTGTAATACATCAACCCAATATTATTCGGTGATTGCCACCTCAATTGGGTGCACACCAATCTCATTGTAAAATTGAATTTCATGCAACTTAAGGCTATCCTTTGGAAGAGCATTCCACATTCCAGCGTCGAATGGTTGAATTAACTGAAATTTCTTCAGATTATGATTTTTCAATGTAAATACAGCAGTGGCCAATAAACTAATGAAATCAATTTGTTTATACCGGCTTCTATCAATAAAAAACTATCATCATCATCGCCATCATCATGAAAACAAAGCAGTTTGTAATGGCGTCTGCTGCCTATACACCGATGAGCGACAAAGGCGAAACTATTCAGAGAACTTCAAGGCAACCACAAATGCCTCGATTATATGCCGATGCCATAAAAGCATTGAAATAACCACGATTATTTTGCCACAATTACAGGCCGCTATAGATAGCAGGGTCAAGAAATCCGGCAGTATAAAGACCCGCATAGACTATGAAGTTGAATTCTGTTAATAAAAAAAACCGAGTGCCTGCTCCAATTTAATTGAATGGCATTTAACCTAGAGCTGTTAATTTCAATATGCCCCCATCGAGACATTTATCACCGTCTTCAAGGGTTTTTCTAAAAGCAGCAGCTAGCATAATATAGATGCCAATGTTGACGATGTGAATACATCCAGGCGGCGCAGATGTAGGAAAGCGTGCGCATGTCCTCCATCCCAACATGTCAGGAAAAGTATTTGAGGTAATACGCCTACCATTCATCATACACATTTTATTATACGTGCATGGCCCATACATGCAGCTTTTTGTTTCAGCTCCTGTATTTACAGCGTCATTGTTCTTTATATGCCAATATGACTGATGCCACCGATTGTTTTGTGTTTGAGGATTCAGACCAGAGAAAGTGTCAGAAAGGGGTGCACGCATGACTACGAAAAGAATTTAATTACTTCTCAACTTGAATTTTCGCTGAAAACAAAGTGTGGCCATTTTTCTTCGTCGAAAGCAATTGTTATGCGGGTTTCTGAGAGCCGCCAAACATTTAGGTAGGCCAGCGTGTAATGAATTGGGAAGATCGAGGGGAATCGAATGGCCCTGTTGCTTAATACTTCGCTGCTTAGCACGATATCAATGCAAACGACCATGCATAAACTCCATACATCAAGATATTAAAAAAAATACTCGAGCCCTAATTCTCGCAATAGTCGCCAGTTCATCAATGCCAATGAGGGAAAGAAACGTGGCGTTGAAAAGCTAACTGCATGTGAAAGCATTATTCTATCAAAGTGATATATCAAATTAAAAGGAGAAAAATGATAGGAAAATCATAAAGTAATACAGCGCGAATGCGAGGAAGGTGCAGGAAAGGCAAAAATCATCGGGAAATATATAGAGCCGAAGTAAATATGGCTCATTATTGCCTATACGGCTTGATAAACAATGAAACGCCAAGCTGTAATGGCAAGCGAAGCAATCAGTCACTGAGAGTAACGAACAAGTCCATGATTATTCTTCAGGATTAAACGCAACAACCTTTCTGTAGCACTCATAATTGTAAATTTAATATAGTTTGCGGTTTCCGCAAATGTATTCACCGAGCATGATGTAAAACTACAGTGAAAGGTGGGACTGGTGGGCGAATACTCAAAGTTCAGCAGCAGCAAAAAGTATGCCTTAAAGTAATTTCATAAATGGATGTCTTGGCAGAAAAAAACATTTGAATTTAAAAACGTAAAGGTTATTTTGAGAAGTCGGTACTAGATTTAAAGTATTACAATTTTACTTACAAAACTTGCTCAAGTACAGCTTTCCAATTATCAAAAAAAATTAATTCACCAATTAGCTAAACTAATTTAATTCTAAGTTATCTAAGAGTGAGCGAAAAGGGCTTCGAAGAGCGAATTTACGAGATGAAAATTCAATTCAATTTTTTTTTCGTAGATGACAAATTCTACACTTATAAAAATAATTTAACAGTGATAATATTCAGTTTCACCAAAACTGTTTGGTTGAATATTATTGCATTGTGGGAATTCACTGCAAAACCCCATTCACTAGCTCAAAAAGACCTAGTTTTTTAAAAAGTCAAAAAGAATGAAAAAACAATACAAAACGGGAAACTTTTGTCTTGTGTTGTAGTATTATGCACAAACTCACAGAAAGTTAAGAGCAAATTAAAAGAACGAAAATCAATTAGCCCGGGAATCAACCAGCTTCTATTAAATCACATGTGGCACTGGATAGATAATGATAACCAGAGCGTAACAAAATCAAAGTATTTTAGCGCATACTTTATGTAGCAAACGAACGTCAACATTTTACTTGATGGCAAAATGTTCCATCAGTCATTATAAATTAGGAAATTCCTATCCTGATTACGTCCACTGGTGTTTACAATCGCCTAAATCCAGAAGCTTGTTAATAAAAACGACATTCGTAATAGCGAAGTAAAATGTTTAAAAATTATGCAAAGATTAGATTGCTTTCTTGATTGCTTTCTGCCTTTGCTGATAATTATTAAAACAGGGAACAAACATTCTTATAATTAATTTGGAGTATTATTTACGTTTTAAAAATAAAATGCCACTTGCCTGCAAATAGTTTATTCATATACATGTAACTTGATAGCCAGGCTCATTCCCTTTATATTATTTATTAGATAATTTATATAATGTGATTCAAATTTTATGACTCAAAACTAATTAAATGTCAACGGAGGGTTCGTTACAGATTTGACGACTATACATCAAACGTTGATACCAAATTTCACCCTTTTTGAGATTTCACGATGGTAACATATTTAACTCTGATAATATTTATGCATTTCAAACTTGTCAGTGTACATGTCAATAAACTGGCAATCGATTCTTTATAATTGAAATATTCTATTGCCTAGCTACTAAATTTAACTGACCTATTTATAATTTTCAGAATAGCGGGGAAATATATTCGGATATATTATGATTAAGCCGATACCACTGTCTTATGTGTAGCATTTTGAAAACATAGTATATGTGGGGCATACAAACGTTGATTCAGAGTATCAGGGAAGAGTCTAAATGCCATGGCTAACCTATTTTGACATTACCAACCCACAAATTCGTCCATATGGCTATTAATACGCAGGGTAGGATTTATCAACTGCACATGTGCACATGCGGGACTACCACACAGGTAGCAAAAGTGATATGCAAATTTGATAAATTTTTGATCCCTTGCAATGTTAAATATAACCTTCAAATATGATAAAGATTTTCCTAAACAATGTGCTGCTGATTTTGTCCATCAGTGCCTGATACATATCCCCTATGAAAATTAAACTAAAAAAGGACAAACTCATATCCTCTATCATTTATACAAATTAGTTTGAATATAATTTCGCTAATAAATCTCAGTTTCGAAAAATATTAAGGAGAAATCTTCAGTTTAAAACAGTTAATTGACGTAAGCAATGCCAAGTAGGCTCAAACAAATTTGGAAATGGATATATCACATCGTTTAATTTCTCCATGGAGTGATCGGTGTCCATAAATAGATGAATAAATGTCTCGATCAAATTGTGTCGCACTGTTATTCACACCGAGAATACGTATTATGCATTATATCGTTACCATAAACGACAAAATGGTCTTCAATGACGTAACCTCATAAATACTTCGTAATTAATTTTTTTAATTGGGTGCAAATACGAAAATGATTATTATATCAGTTTATCTATCGCTTGCACACGAGCACATGCAATCTACAAACTGTCTACTAATATAAATCCTATTGATTTGAAACAATGAAAACTGGCATGTGTGTAAACTTGTTCCTACCTTTTTTCCGCATCCACTTAATTGTTTTCTCACTGAAGAAAAATGATGTTCCAGGTTTTTTTCCACTTTGCATGTAATTATATTGGAGGTGTGGGATTTGATTTCATTAAATTCACTTGAATTTCCATTACAAGCGCTGAGCAAATAGCTACCTAGAGAAAACAGATTAAACCAATAAATTGAAAACTGCATACAAGAAAATGAATGCACTTAATTCTCAAGCCTATCAAGAACGTTCGGGGGAAAGGATATTAATCCCAATTCAATACAGTCTTCGATAGTTATACTGTACAATAAGGTTTAGATACTTAGATGTAAGTAAATTTAGTATAAGAAGCACAAGTTCTTTAATGATTTCTATTTGGACAACATTTAAAATCATTCATGAGGGAATAAAAGTTTAAACAATAAAACAATGCGTGATTCAGGTTAAAGCTACATATCTATTATTTAACCAATTCGTGGTTAACGGTTACACTATAAAAGAAGTTGGAATTGAAACATTTTTGAAATAAAACGTTTATAAACTTTAAGATCTCAAGGTTATCTTCTACAATCAATATTGTTAACCATCATATGGCGACCTCTTCTTGTTGAACATTGTCTGATTGTTCTCAGTCATCGTAAACTGTCTTTAACGTTGTACAAAACAGAGCTATTTGTAAACATATAAAAATTATTCACCTAATAGTTTAAAAATACAATCTGATTAATTAAAAAACCTAATGTGTGCATGTTTCTGAAAATATTTCGAACAAGAACTTTTCATAAACGTTTTGAATGTTAAAAGTTCAAGAAAAATTACAGGAACAAATTATGCTTAAATAGCAATTTAAGACGAACTAAAAGATACTAAATGTATTTTTCTTTATAAATTTGTAGTTCATTAATTATTCTAGCCTAAAATTCTTCCTAGTAATAGCCTAGTATTCTTGCCAATTAATAAGAAAATATCATATCAAAAGTATTTTTAAAGAAAAACGAAACATTTTTTAAATCATACAGGATACAATAATAAATGTTTTAATAACGTAATTTTAGAAGACTAGTTGAAGACTCAAGTTGAAGATTCAAATTAAGTTAATTACAGATAACATTAGATTTGTCTACACATGAGCGAAATGTATATTTACCCTTATTGGTTTTCAGGTTGTTTTCTTTTTAAAAATAATGGTCGCTGAGAATGCCTGTGTGTACATGTATGTTTTCATTTAAGAAGAAAATCCCTTATCCATTATAATTTCTAAACCTCATAGATGACTACTTTTCATTACTTATAGCGATAAATTTGCAAGACTACCTCAAAAGTAACGATGCTAAATAATAACTTGCGACGAAAACAAGTTTCCCCAACCCTGTAGATCCTAATCTTTATCATGTTTCTAGGTAATTCCTGCTGATCAAGACAATGTTTTCAGCTAGATGATTTGGAATTTGGACATTTAATGATTTTGCAAGAATCAGTCCTTTTTCGCACATCTGCCCTTCGGACCAAAGAAGAGGGACGTAATTACACGAATGGTATCTGTGAGCTCCTCATTACTAAGAAGCAACAGTGGAAACGTTCATAAATGACTCCGAAATTAGAGGTTTTCTGTATGCCTATAAGGCTTGGACGTACAACTGCTATTTCATGTAAAATGGTCAAGAAAATACAAAGAGTACATGCTGGTAGAATTATTATAATCTTGTGGTCGACAATCACGTAAATTGATTTCTGCATCCACCCAAATCTGTCTCCATGTTGTTGTTGCATAGCCTTATACATGTACATGTACATTCCGCAAAAATCATTCAATCACCAACGGCCTACCTTTAAAGAAACTATTTCATGAACACAGATTTGTATTACGCTGTATCACTGTATTTTAATATCAACGTCTCATGTGGTAACAACCTTTAATTAATAAATTAATACGCACTAAAAGCATTGCGGCGAGATAAGTGAGTCAAATAAATAGTTTTAATTATTATTACCTTGGGAGGCCCATAAAAGTATTTTCCAAATAAATAATACTTAAATTTATCGACACACGCTAGTGAGAAAGATCAAGCTGTATTGCTACCGGTACTTTAAATTATACAGTTAATTTATTGCAGTTTTCTGATTAAATTTCCTATAAATGGCGGTCAAATCTTAACGGAGAAATCACGCTATAAAAAGCTAGTTTAAAAGTCAGCAAGAAATTATAAGGCGAATACTTCAAAAGCTTCTGTTGCATGTGCGCCTATCTGCAACATTACGTTCTAGTAAACAAAAAGTTGAATTAAAGTGACATTTTTATTGGTTTGCTAAAAACTCTACACGGCACATTAGTTACTCCGCTAATTGTTAATGTATTATTTAAAATTAATAATTATAAACGACCTACATATCCCATTCGTAAGAGGCTGCTTAGCGTATAGATTTAATTGCATATTTTATCCACGATTACAGGTACACGCTCTCCAATAAGCATTTCTGGGTGGTCGATTATATTTAAAAAGGAATAAAATGATTTCTCCTTAAGACAAGTTGGGCGGTTGAGTGAGTACATTCAACTACGCTATTTTTCAACGTACATCTACATAGATACGAATGGGATTCTGAAGCCATAATAATGTCCAAGCAACGGATAACTTTGCAATGTTTCGTTTCACTTCAGATATATAGAGAGAAACCATTTCTGATTGTTTTAAATTATGATGTTGGAGGAAATCAGCTGGTGATACATCTATATTTGACGAATATATTTTGTGGCATCATTTATGGAATAGGAACATTCAAATTCGCTGCTTGACATTTTTCCATACAACTTCAAGAGTTAAAATCAATTAAAGTTTACAGCAATCATATATACATACCAGATCTATTACGAGGCTTTAAGCTATGGCTAGGGCAAATAATCACTAACATTTGATTCACATGGGACCGCCTGGAGACAAACACCGGTTAAGTAACTAAGTCTGCCAGCGCCATCTACCAAGCATTTAGGCATCACGATTTCATTAACATTCACCACGACTATGAATCTCACATGCCCCGTATCTTCAAAACAGGTTTAAGCTTTCTCTCAAAATAATTCTGACTGTTAAATCGCATAAAAACTGCAATTTCGGTACAAATTTTCTCCAGAAACCTACTTTATATTTCCTGCACTCGCTCTTTATTTCTCAAGCTCCACCCTAGTAATCTGGCATGCAAATTTACACAGGATCGGCGTGTAGGCAAAGCGAAGCTGTGTCATTAAAGAAGTGCAGGAATTTGAGTTTCAAAAGGTGCTTTGAAGCTGCTGTGCGCGGCCATATTTTAGGCAAAAATACGAAAGGCGAGATAAAACTGGAATGAACGTTGAGAAGTAAGGCTGGAAATGGTTCTCAACGCAGGAAGATGCTGGTGCCGATATCCTCACACAACTAAATATTACAAGTTTTCGTGCGGCGATCTCGACGTGAAGTAGCATGAAAAAAACAATCATATATACATATATGATAAAAACTATGTTTGGACATTAAAAAAAGTCCGCTACTACGCAGTGTGAAGGTGGAGATGGAGGAGGGATGGGGGTTGGTTTTTCGCATTACCACTGGATGGCCACGGAACGGCAGTTTTACTGATGTAAAAGCAGTTCAACATTGTTATCTTTTAGCTGCAAATTCTTTTGACGGCATGTAATCGTTGGAAAACTCCATTGCTAAGGCAATCAAGGCGCAGGAATGGGAAAGGGTGAGGGGGATCAAGCGCTCTGATTTACGTCTCGAGTCTCAAGACAGCAGATGGTCGGACCCAGTGACAAAACACCAACTCATTTGCATGCACAACTAACAATTACTCGGAATTTATGACTGCATTTTTCTGATTTACAAAACGACCAGAGTTGTGGCAGCCAAAGCAATAGATTAGAAGCACTGTCGTTTTACCTGTCCATAAATTTCCGAACCCAACCTATAGGCGCCCTTGCAAGTTTGGCACTGCCCATAACCAGACGGGGGAAATATATAATATACAGCCAAAAAGACTCCTCCCCTTCATTGCCAATAACTTTGTTGCGATGCCCTATGTTTACAATAATCGTTATCTCGTCCGCTGAACATTGTTTTACCTTTTTCGCGAGTCTCCCTTCTTTCCATAAATATATTAAAAATGGGTAATAATTTTGCCGTCGCCCATAAATATTCATAAGTCACCCTACACCTCATGCAGTCAGAACGCATAAAGGAAGATGCTTTTCTTCGAAATAAATAAATAATACCGTTCGCTGCTGTCTATATGCACAAAAATACTTGGCGAAATAAAGATGATTGTGGAATAAGAATACTTTTCAAAGTTGGTCTTTTAAGCAAAGATACAGTGACGTAACCACAACTAACAAAAATCACATAGGCTATAGCACTATCTTTATGCATATAGCTTTATCATGGATTTGGAAAATGTCCCTTATGTAATTATCGCTATTCTTTCAATAAAATTAAAGTGTTACACCGATATATAATATTTCTTAAAAGCGAGAATACCTTAAAACGCTCAGATTTTAAGAATGTATGCATATAAGAATCGTTAACTTGATAGTATTCGTAGTTGTAAAAATTCGTTGCACGCAAATGAGACATAAACATTGTACCCTTTACATGTACATGTATGTAAAATTGGAAATTGGAAATGTATTGAGGATAGTATTTTGAATTTGTTTATCAGCCATTACATAATTGTTACATTTTAAGGTTAACAGATATTATTTTCCTAATTCTATCATCAGAGATGCCCATAGGTCTACAAGGAAAATAATAGCTTTGTGACATCTGCACATTTTAATTGCATTCGTTTCTCGTTTTTAACCTGAGACAATTTGGATTTTATGGCAGAAAAATGACGTTCAGATTTAGGCAAGCTTAACATTTTGATTAATGAAGTTAACTGCCCGTATAAGCGTTCTCAATGGACTCTTGTTTATATCGTGTTTTCCATTTAGTGATCGTTGGAAAACCACGAAATTTGCGTTCGGCTAATGCAAACAAGTGGACATTAACAGGGAATAGCGGGTCTGACCACACACCACATAATGGCCATTCGCTCGTACATAAAGGCATACGCTTTCTAGACAAACTCAGATGGCAAGAATCTCTCATAAAAAACGACCTTAATTACAAGACGAGGTGTGGGAAAGCAAAGAAATTTGGCCATTGGCTAAAATTAATAACTACTTATACATCAATTTCCTGTTTATTAACAGCAAAAATTGAAATTTATAATAAAATTATTAAATTAGATGTTATTTTTTTAACTATAAGCGATCGCTGCTAATTATAGAACTTGAGTGCTGATTAATTTGACTTCGCTGATTTGAGAAGATGTCCCGGTTTTCGAAAGACGAAAAAAAAGTAATTAGTACATGCTCTCCAGGCAAAAATACGAAATTCAAAAGAGTCAAATATTTTATTAAAAAATCGCACTTATGAGAGTATGACTGAACAAACGTTGTTCATCCAAACGTTTTTTTAAATGAAATACTGCCTTGCCAAAGTTAAAGAATTATATAAAGGAGGTATTGAAGGTCTGAATTTAAAATAAGGTAGTTCGTGCTATCATGGTTTCTAAATTTCCATAAATCCAATTATGCACGCACTTATTAGTAATTAATCATTTTATTAATTTCTTAATTAAAGAATTTCCTATTTCGAAGGTTTGAGGATTTGTTTCTACCCTCCAAGGTGTTGAATTATTAACCGGTTGCAGCAAAGGCTTTTTTATGGATAAATAGACGATGCAAAATAAGAGTAATTAAGCGTTAATATTTAACACTACTACCTTTAGCTTTAAAAAAAAGCCCGCTATCGTGGACTGCTTTTAATTTTGAAGCACAATGCTGCGATACACGTCTAAGGGCTAAGGACCACGCGTGAAATGCTAAGAAACATGTCTTCATGAATACGTAAGTGGTCTTTCTCTGTCTGCTGAACCCGAATGATAAGCACCCCTAGTGAGTCTACGCCTATCTATAACTTGCTGAAAGTTTTCGGCTCGAGACAAAGGAACACCTTGGTTTTGGCAGACAGGTATAATTTTATACTGATCGAGATATGTATGTATGTTCTGTTTCTGGCCGGAGGCATTTCACTTGGAATCTGCTTCAGAGGGGTGGGTATTTTTTTCGATAGACCATATAACTACCAGCGCTTAAATTTTATGTCTTCCAAAAACCAATTTCATATCCAGAGGCTAATAATTTTCGTGTACAGTAGCTCTGGCACCTAGAGCGGTTTTTTTAGTTTGTGTGCTGCTATCCAGATTTTCAATATTTAAAGCACAAACATATTTTTCATAAACAATTAGCAGTGTTGCAATTGAATTTTTTTTACAAAAAAAATGCAGTATTTCGTAATAAGCATATAATTCATACTTCATGTGTTCCTTTTTAATCCTTTTAAAAAGGAATACATGAAGTATCTTAAAGTGATTATTAATCATTCCCAATATAATATTAGTTTTCCAGCGATTCTTCCGTATCGACCGATAACTAGAAATACAACTATTCCTACCGAAATTCAAGCCGCCTATTTGGCTTTTGATCTCATCTCTCAAAAACAATGAGAATTGGATGCTGTGATTAATAGCAAGGCAAATGCTGACTTTAATGGGGTATTGAGTACAGCTTATGGTTCGATATGTAAGTTTTAAAATGCGCAGTGTTCTTGAAAATATTTGCAGCATGTTTTTGTGTCCTAAATTGCACGGATGGACTATCCCATATTTATGTTTTTCTCCGAGGTTGTCTCGCTCTATCTTATCTCGTTTTCTTTTTTTCCACAGCTTCTCCTTTTTTATAATAGCCATTTTTCTCTGGAATGTGTTCATTATACTTTACAAATTGGTATTGTCCCCTCTGACCCGACATAATATTTATCAATGCAATACATATAATCATGTATGACACGACCTGGGAGTAGTCACGCGCACTTCAAGAGTGGGGGCGTCTGTTTAAGTCGTGACAATTGCAGGCACAGAAAAATGCCTCGCGTATAACCTAAGTGGTATTTTCATTGTCATGCGTAGGTTATGAAGTTTTTTTAATCATATTGAATGTCGTGATGAAATAACCTATAAAATGCATTTGCATTCTTCGGGTGTTTATTTTTTATTTTTTTAGCAAGAATTTGTTTAGTAACCTTGTCAAACGCTGTCATCTTACTAGAAAACAGTGAAAATGCTAATTTATTGATGTCACCAGAAGTATGTTTTACGTAGTGGGAGTTTACGTTGGAACGCGCCGCCTGTCACCTTTTCGTTTTCCATTTATACACAAAACCTTGCCTATAAATTATTCAATATTAGTCTTTATATAAAATGCAAATTGTGCGTGAGCGGCTCCAAGTTAGGCATCTGAGAGGCGATGAACAAATATCCACTCCCATAAAACATGAGCGACCAAATGACATCAATAAACAACCTTAAAGAAAGAAAGCTAAAACATGAAAAAATTGTCTGACAAACATATGTATGATTTATTTCTATAAATTTTTAAATCAGTTGGCCGATATATTTATCCTAAGCATATTAGTATAAATTTTAATTCAAACTACGGCTCCATATTACATGCACTGCATGTTAAATAGTGAATAAACGTGTTATGACTGGGCAGCTAGACTTGCAATAGTCATCATGACCAACTACATGTAGTACAACTACTAAGTTGTGGCGCTAATTAAGTAACAATGTTAATTTATTAATCTAAAAAGTTTATTTGGAAGTTTAATATTTGCAATAAGCATATTCGTAAACCGCACAAAAAACTGAGCTTGCAAATTGTCTCAATTTCTTCAATACACATGGCATAAAGGCTAAGGAACACATTGTATGATACATATATAAATAATCAATAAAGGTTTTCATTTTAACACTATATAATTATTTATCGTCAGCAAGAGACATTGTCAATAAAGTAAATTTATAATCGATGATGGACAGATGCTCACCCATAGGCGGATATTATTTCGTTTTACCTATGGGACAAAACAATAGAATCACAGAAGACTATAATATAAAACCGCCTCAAACTTTATATCGATTTGCTATCGAAGCCGATAACTGCTGTGTCTGGTAAAATGTCATTTTATTTGTAAGGAATTTAGGTTTGCATTGCACCATCCTGGATGAAAAAGTTTAATGATCATTCAAGGACTACATTTACGTGATACGGACATGATATCCTCTTATTTTTTCCACTGTCCAAATAATGGAAAGGGTGCAACAAAATGTATGATTTTCTTAATTTTGAGAAAAGATGCTCCTAATATTCTTCATCTAATACATTTTCAAATCGTAAATAATGAACAAATGCATAATTACGTTAAAATTGTTTAGTAATTTATACCTCGCACTTGATACAGAAAAATTCTCAGCTAGCGTAATTTTATATTTTTAACAATTCTGAAAGCAAGATGTAGCGCAGCATTTGAAACTACATTACGCAGTAAATACAAGTGCAGATAGTTCTGGATATCCACATACTTTCATCTTCTTAATCGTCGTTACATTTGATGAGAAAATTAAAAATTAAAATTACAATTCCACGTAAACAGTTTTTTAGACAATACAGGAAAAATCGAGACGGAAAGAAATTGTGTATATAGATGTACATGCGTAAGCACTATACGTATTTCGTGCATATATTATCTCAAGTTAAATTGTCCATTTCTGCATTATGACAAATTTATATCCCGCATTGTGTAATGTCCTACCTTTGTGGGTAATAATTATTGCAATATGCCCTCGGAGGAAACTAATGTTGGTACACGTGGTTTATGTTTGAATGTCGGGGAAATGAAGGATTGCAACGCATATAGACAGCGAGGAAATATGCCATATTTAAATGCGAGCTAGAAGTTTTATATCAGATTTCGTCATTTGGAAATACAATTTACTGGTGTAATGTGAAATAAAAAATGTTGCTCGCATTCGCTTTCATTAATAACTTTGTCTTTTAAGGCCATCCCCAACCTCTAAACAACCTCCTAACTAGGACCTCTCCAAAATTGATTAACAAATACGACCATGCCCCTGCAACAGTCTATTAACTTGTAAATCTTGGGCCTAAACCAAACTCTGCATTAGCTGTCCATGAAATTGTTTTCGGAAATTCAGAAAAATGTAAAGAAAAACAGAAGATACTTGACAAGAAAAATGCGAAGTGACCACGACTGTTGATGTCGATCATGAACATTAAGATCAACACAATAATGCTTTTATTGTCATTTTTTTAAACTTGTACTAAAAATTATCCTGAAGTTATGTTCATATAGTCTAACACATAGCCTAAGTATGTACCCATTATATCTAAATCATATTTTTTGAAAAGTTTATTTCTATGGTTTTTTTTACAATTTGATAGTGCGTATACATTAAATGTCGCAAAATAAATCATAAAAAATTGAAATAATGCAACCAATTCTCAGGATATCACGATACCAAATTTTAATCAATAGTCAAAGAAATTAAAATCAAGGTATAGGTTACAGAGCATGCTATGGAATAAAGGGTTCAAACCTCGTTAAAAATCTCATGTTTATGATACCACCAATGATTGAATATGTAATCTCGAACCAGTTTTTCTTGATAAGAAGCGAAAGATATACGTCTATAGGCTTTGTCATTCCGATCAGCTACGCCTTTTTTCCCCAATCCCGGCGCATTTTTTATTTCAGAAATCGGCACCACCCACGGTCATTGCGTGCCTTTTGATCCCAAATGGGCGACTTCGAATTTTCCAAAATCCCCGTAGGAGTTCAAGCTAGGTTAATTATGACAGTAATATTACTTTTTACTAAGCAACCCTATATATTACTGCTTTCCCATCAGCGTAACGTGTTCACCAAACGTGCACAACAGCCTAAATGGAAATCAGTCGTTTAGCAATCTATAGACTTCAAATGACAATGCTGTTTTTGTTAATGCACCAGATCCCTATCTGGCTATCTTCCACTGCGCTTTTTGTCTTCTATAAAACAAAAGGAAACCTACATGCAAATAGATTGGCTCAGAAATATTAATAAGTTAGTAGGTTTATGATAGTTTTTCATTTTTTCCCCATTCAATTTAGAAGCATGATGGTAGTATCGATTTTGAAAAAAAGCAAATAGTTGATTTCGGTGCGTGTTGCATTGTTTAAACAGTGAACTACAATTGAAAGAAAATGTTAATTTATTCTGTATGTAAATCTCACCGTGATGTGCGACTGAATACTTAATACACACACATACTGTACGTCCCATAATGGCAATGATTTTGTTCCACCCAAAAATATATTGATGAACATGGTCTCAAAACCAAGCTACCACCATCAACAACATGGGAAAATTAACGTTAAATTAATGTACAAAAATTGCTTGTTTGAACTATTCATAGTTCCTGAACGTCTTGAATTCATCAGTGCAAAGTGTAGATGATTGGCCCTTTTAAAAGTATAAATAGTTGTAGCTGCGATTCATTAGGATCGTGCACATTCGAAGGAAAATTACTTTCAGGTTTCACAAGGTAATTATTTTAAGAAACGTGTATTTTTTTCAGCACTTAAAAACTGTCTTGAGAACAGCCGATCGCGTTCGACTTTCGAGTTCCAAAACTTGAACCAGATCCGGGGTCTAGACCTATAACCTTACTTTGGGGGTTTGTCCAATTTTTTTCCACATTTCTTATTTTTACGGACTCACCAACGACCGGTTTCAATCAGATAGCTACAAGCAGAGCAATTTTCGCCCTGCACCTTTAAAGACCCTCATAATGTTGACGTATATTTACGTGGAAATCCGCTAGCACGTCTAGAGGTGGACTTGAAACTCACCTCCACAAAAATTTCCTAAGATTTACGTTGACATGTTGATGTAAAGTTCCTCGAGGCGGTGAATACAACAGGATTTAATAATTACAATGGCTGTCCTGGCTATAAATGGGGCTCGAAGAACTCCGCCGTCCAAATTTGAACGTCTCTCATTATATTGTCACGCTAAGAAATATTTTCGTTCACTCATGCACGATATGTAACCTGGGATCCGTGGGGGTGAGCCCACACATCCTTTGAATACATGCACATGTCTTTTACACCTCACGTTTTTTATGCATTACCTGCAAGTTTGTACAATGAAGTAGACACTAAGATTTAATTGGATTCAAGAGCCAACTCATAATTGGAAATGAAATTTCACGCGAATTTCCACCTTGCTTGAACAACCAAAATTCCTTCAAGTGGGCAATTTCCGACCAAGTGTTGTACGTTTTAGAAACATTTTGTCTTTGTAAGACATAGATGACATTTTACTCAAAGTAAAACATTAACTAGCTAACATTATTATTTCTGTACCAAAAAAAAGTGGTGGCAACGTTTTATTACACATAGAAAGTGGATTAATTTTTATAGTAGTTTCATCACTTAATTTACTCGGATTTTAAACACATAGCTAATCATGAAAATACCATAAACAAAAAAAGAAGCACAAAACCTACATAGTACACCAATTTTGAATGGTGAGATTATATAGTCAAGCTAACCATTGGAATCAGTAATGAGATATTGCTATATCTTTGACGGATTTTACTGCAAAAACTAGTACACTATAAATGGATACCAGTTAATAATACTTTAGGAAATGCGAGAGGTTGGAAGAGGAGGGTCAGTGAATGATATCCCCTAATTAACTATGAAACAAAGTAATTTCTGTAGCACTTCATCCTCAAAGAGTTAGCCAAAACATTAATAACTACTGAAACATTTTGAGTTTGGCAAGTTAAATACTTAACCACTACTTTGAAGCCGTATGAGTAATGCTTTCCAACGAGCAGACAATTTTAAGCACTTAAATTATACAATTAAAGAACTACCGAACAAACCTGTGTTGTAATAGACACATGACACTCGTTAGCAACAATAAAAAAAATTAAAATTTTTAAAAAATCTGATGGCATCGGCATCCAGTACATCAAACTGTTATGCCAAAAATGCGCCTACGGTACATTATATTGAACAAGACCTTTTCTTAACTTTTTCCCAGACCAAAATTGCTTTCTTTAGTAGGTAGGTATTCGGGAGCATAATTGCCCGCGGGCCCAACCCACATTTTGTCTAACCTTCTGGACCACTTAAAAACGTTCATTTTTTTTGGTGTTTTTCTTTCGTCTTTTTGCCTCCATATTTCCAGTAAAAATTCATATCGTCAATTCATAAGGAATTCCAAAAGCAGAGATCATGTTATGTCTTTTACCAGCTTAGAACCTAAAGCGTTTAGAGGCACAGCCCCAAATCATGTCCAGCAAAAAAACAGGCAATTATCTTAAACACAGGTGAGCATTCTTCGCGAAGCAATATACACCACCTTCTTATATTTCAAAATTGATTACGGTGCGTTCAGTGTACTTACTCGGGTTAAACATAGCAGCAAGTCTTATTCGAAAGAGCGTTTTTTATTCGCTTTCTCCCTACCTTTTGATGACTTGGAATATTCAGACATTCAGTGGTATACGGTATCTATGCAATATTTTCAGTTATGGATGCTATAATTTCTACGCTTTGCAGATGAAATAACCAATACTTCACATTAAGTAATGTAAGACCGGAGGTGTAATATACAAATTATTAACCCTAATTACTAGTTGTGATGTAAGGTTAAGGGCAGTATTAGTACAAAGAAATGTAGTTTGTATTTGCACGTTGTGCAGGCACTGTAGGCCCTAGAATAATAAATATTTATGGGTCAGTCCTCTCATCAAGTATCATATGTTTACTGCAGAAACAGCTTGTAGAAAAACTGATGTTAACTTTGAAGCTGCCTCGCAACGTATTATAATGCGTGCATTTTATCACAGTCATACATGCAGCGGGGGTGAAGTTGTGCCTCATAAATTGTCATTATAATGGAATTGAAAATTACCCATTCTTCGGGGACTAGTTTGTTGTGTCAGATCTTAAGCTGCTCTGCAGCTCCATGATATATCCCTTGTAAGGCGATAATATGAAAACACGGGCTGCGCAATAGGAATCTCCGTATATAGCCGCTGGGCGTTCCAAGTGAGGATGTATGCAGATATGAAAATGGCTAACGATTTTAAGATGGCTCTCTTGAGGATTGCTTGACCATGCAAATAAACCGAGTTGCCCACTGTACGGTGTTTATGTGCCATCAATGTCAACATTTAATCTTGCTCTCGTACCAAATGCGAAGCGCGATAATATTGCAGTTAAACTAGCAAAATGACAGCTCAACATTTCAACAGCTTAGCACTACATTATTTCTGCAGAGTGCTCAGCTAGCAAGGAACCCAAATGCGCTGAAATTATCATTCCTATAGGAAGAAGTCGGCCGATTCTGCCAGTGTCTTACCGCTAGTCAAAAAACATCCTGATACCCACGTTAATTTTGCATCGTACCCTAGCTTCAATAGTTTAATAATTATTATATTGTAATGTATAAATAAATGCATACCTTGTATAAACATCAACACACAATTAAGTGGGTTGTAAAGGAAGAATAAATAACATGTGATAAAAACTCCAGGGAGGTTACAGCCAAATTTCAATGGAATCTGTCTCATTATAGCACAATATATTTAATAAAACTATTTTAGATATATTTTACTTAATTATATTTTACAGTAAATGTATATCTCTTTACCTTTTCTTTGAGTTAACATGTGTTCAGACCAATCACAAATCCATTCATAATAATCGTATCAATTGTCAAACAAAAATAAATAGTACGTTTTCTTATGATAAGTATCATCTTCCTACAACTAAGTTGTTTTTGAAGGAAACCTGACTGTAGCAAGCTTGATACAAATAGTATACACGTTTACACAAAGCTTTTATATGCGCTGTTTTATGTATGCAAGGCGATCTTGGCAATATTTTATTTGAAGATTCACGAGGTTTTTAGGGCTGACAATTTGTAGTACAAAATGCTTTGTTTATGGCCATCGAGCTCCCCGTGTTCATTTCATGTGGCTTTAGATAAGAGTCCAAGGCTGCTACTTTTACTCTCAGATGATGTCTTTTTTCCTTCCCATGAGTGACAGTTCCGACATAGCGCTTATAATGCACGTCCAGTATACTTACAGATTCTTCCTTACAAAGCCCTTATTTTGCCATTCGTTTCACTAACATGATGTTCCCATTATTGTGAAAGGCACCGAGAGGCTCCTGGGGGAAAAGACGGGATGGGAGAGATGGTCTTAAAACTTTTTCAATCCTCATAAAATGTAGATCTCTAGGTATCATAGTTATATAGACCGGACATTATCAGGAAATTTAATACACAAGAGATAATGCATGCCCTTTCCATGGCACACAATGTACCCTACAAGCACTACTCTTGGTCTTTTTCGGCTGATGTCTAAGTATGTACATGTATAAAAAGAAAATGGTGGCGGAAACCCTTAGCATAGGTCACTTTGACACATGAAATTTCTCCTATTTAATGACAATCGATTTGCTGCCCGGAATATTTACTAGACTCCATGGACTACATAAAACTTCGAAGCTGATAGCCCCAGAATCATTGAATTGCGGTTTTCGGCGAAAATGGTTTCAGAACGAAAACAAATTTCCTATTTTAAAGTCCATAAGCCTTCTGTGCTCTAGCTTATTCTTGCATGGTTTCAATAAACCAAACCCTGCACTGTGTAAAAATTATTCGATATCTCATATTTCATATGCTTGCCTTTTTATATGATTTGTGAATCGAAATACCAAAGAACGTCTTTCCTTGCTTTGGAATATCGTCAAAACGTATATAAACGGTGCCATTTAAGGTAAGATTCAATTGAAAACATTATGAAATTTATATTTCATTCTCGTATAAATTGCTTAAGATCCTGAATCATTAGATGATGCTAACATGTTGACGCAAAAAATAGCTACAGTCTACAGTGTATACAAGCAGGCATATTTATTCACTATTTGCTCCTGGTCATAAACTTGTCAGATTGATCCTTTTTGATTGTTGACTTATTAATTTAAGACCACACCCCTGATCAGTAATTTTCATAATAGCTACTTGGGAGTTGGAGTTTAAGAATTGTTAAAATTATTATACAGAATTACGTTTTCATAAAAAATGCAAGTCAAAGCACATTTAAAGAAATTGTCAGGCACAAGTAAGATGCAGACAATGGCAAAGTTTCAACCCATATTTTGTTGTTGCTTATAAAGTACTTCAATTCTTCTAAATTTATCTAACAATCGTGTATAACAGAAAGGTCATTGAAACAATGCGTAACAATTTGCTGTTTAAATTTGAATCGAATACGTTTAAAATTATGCCTAATACGTGGCCCGTCAATCAATCTGTCTCGAACGCGGTTTTGTTCTTATAATATATATAATCTGGCGAGGGAAATAGATTTTCTCCCCTTTGATAATAATGATAAAATATTGTGTTCATTGCATCTTTCAAAGGTTAGACAAATATCCGTGCAAATCCGTAATGGCTTTCGTTTGGCTTTCCCTTCCATAAAATCTGCCTCCGCTTTCTTCATGGTTTGCGCTTTAGGCCCTATCAGTTTGGATTTAGCAATTGAATTAATCTAGCCTGCATTTGGACACAGTGCAATAACGAAGGTGTTTTGTGTTTACATTGTTTATGAAAGGGTATTTTTTCCCTACTTCATACAGGCTATATATTTTCACTTGCCTGACGCTTATCTGATGTCCAAACACAAACTATTAGACGGAAAACTTTCAGATACGAAACAGATCGAGCGTTTGTGCAATTGGGTAGAGACCCTAATCCGAGGCAGTTATATAACGACCTCATACTCAGAATTAAGTCTTTGCTCGCGGGACATTTGCCATAGAATGAGGATCTTTCCCGAATGGTCATCTCCAGTGGATCAACAATTTTTCATTTCTCTTTACTTATTACCACATGGGACCTGAAAACCCATGCAACGAATGCATTTTCGTTACGAAAAGCCAGATGTATTTATGGCGGGGGTATTAAGCATGGTTCGTAGAAAAGCAGGGCGGAAATGAAAAAGTGCAGAAATGCCGAAAGGTTCAAAAAAAAAGCTTCTTAACGTCATATATAGCTTAGTATAATTGGTTATTTTATCTGGAGATAGACGCTTAAAATCATTACCAGATTTGCAAAATCATGCCAGACGATCAGTGAAAAGTTTTGAAATTTTCAACTACAAGATATACATGTACATGTTCGATTTGGTAGAAGTATCGTCATTCACCAACAACATGGAAATGTGTTGATGAAACTGGGTACGGTAGACGTCGTTAAGACCTATAAGCCTATAAGATACAGTACTGTGCACCTGTGTTTAGATTCGTCACGTTTCACGCGTCTTAAGTATTCTAATGCATCGTAATTTACAGTAGGGATTGTTGTGAGAAACAGCACATTATAAAACTACATGGATAATAACAATAAATTATTTGTTCAACATGATTGATATCCAACTTGTAAGGTGTTCTACTTTCGTTTGTGTCAACATCCTTATGTACCTCATACATTAGAAAAATTAAGAAAACTCAAGATTTTGTCCCAATCAAGGCTGTACGTTTAATTTTAATTCACTGCCTATGAGAGTAGATCAAAGTACAGCAACATATCAGGATGGTCTGCAGCTCAAATATGTGTACCTGGTGGTATAGTATTCAAGTTAGAACTTTAATAATACATGTATTAAAATTCCATTAGAAGTGTTAAATTAACCAAACTCAAAGCACCTGGAGTAACTAAATTTAGCAAACTTTTCAACTTTTGTCTTCGTGTAATATTTGCTTGCAATAACCATATGCCTTCATCAGTCCGTTATCTGTAGGCTTTTTAGCACCATATGCATCACATGATGCAGCTGGGAGCGTTAGTTTTCCAGTTTTCCTCATTATTTTTGCTGGTGATCTTTTCAGCTCTAGCTCACCTTTTCCATCATCTATCGTTTTCTCCTGACCCCAAAGGTCTGTTCTCGAAGAGACTATAAAAAACGACTGGCAGCCCGACTGTGTTTTACGATGAAAATATACTTAAAACTTTGCCGACGGAGAGACGAAACACTGAGTTCGAACCACCTAAACCTTGTATCCATTTGATCGAATAATTGCTTCGCGGGCCGAGATGTGTGAGATTCGACTGGATGGACAAGAAAGCAGCACGAGTCGAGGAGACAAAGCCCTGGGTGGGCACCGCACGACGGGGGGCCCATTATGACCAGACATGGACTAGGTTTGCAGGCCCAAACAACCGGCCAGTTGAGTCAGTTGAGTGACTGACCGAGGCCACAGGATACAACCTGTCATGACGAATATTACGGCAATTAATGTGTAATCAGATGGCATGCATTTCAATGCCTTTGGAACGCTTGTGATGAAAATCGAGCGTAGATCACAAAAAGAATAACGGTTAGGCAGTAATTCTGAAAGTTGATGAAAGCTGTACCAAGAAGAAGAATTCTAAATTCTCACTTTCAGACAGTCCATCACTTGGACGATTAGTACGCTACAATTTCTGCATAATGAAATATTATAGCATATTTCAAATGGACAATAAATATAAAGGAAAATATTCGTAAACGAATGAACATATGCGAGTGAGGCTTCACGACTTCGCACATTTCCAAAAATAAGATATTGGAATGCAATAGATGTTGTATTTAACCAAATAATATATAGGGCAGTTAATAATTCTGTGTATATATTATTTGAAATTAAGTGGACAAATTAATGGATTAGATGTCAAGGTTACTAATATCTTGTGAATTTTCGTCATTTATACAACGTATTTCATACGTTTCAATGTTAGAAACTTTCTCTAACTTATTTCATGGTTAAATTCAGTGTCGATTGACGAAGTGGACTTTTAATTGCAATAAAGTTATGTGAAAACAATGCATAGTAATGCTGAAAAAAAATGCTTCAAAAGCACTGCGAGCGTATATGTGAAGATCTACAAGTACAGTTTAAACTATGTGTACGATGACAGTGAAAGCATGCTTTGATGGTTGATCTTTCAAGCACAAAAGATGCGCCATGCACGTTAACAATGAAGATGTCATCAAGAGCTTTCGATATATATTTGTGGTCAGATGCTGTCAAGTGAATATGACAACAACAGCCCTTATCTGGCAATGTGAGCTGAAGAGGAATTCAAGGAATTTATCGACCTCAGAGATGTCTAATTTACAACCTTTTTCTATGTATGCCATATGATTAAACTTGCATTGTTTTCTACAGTGGATGAGATGTTAAACGAATATGAAACTTATGCATACCAGTTCACCATAAGTTGTAATTAAAACTTAAATAACACATGTGAACATGACAAGCCAGTGCGAATTCCAAGAAACAGTGATTTTGCCCAGAGTGGAATTGTTCAGTATTTATAATGGAATAATATATGCATATGGTAATTGCATTGCACATAATGCTAAACAAGTAGCATATGCCAAAACGTTTGCGATTTACACTAGAGCCTATATACAAAAATATACGTTCGACATATTCGAGTAAAATCTGTCAACTGTATACAATTTACACGTTAGCGAAATAGATTTTTCAATTTGAAAATTGCACAACTTTAAATAAACGCAATGAAAAGTTACTGTTTGTGCTGCTTCTTTTGCTTCAAAATCAAAAGAAACGCTTACAATTATGAGCTTAAGCAAAATCATGGAAGCTTAAAGAGCTTTCTAATTTTTTATTTCGTGTTTAGCTGCATTAGAAAAATGTATTCTGTTACTCAAGCTAAGTAATATCGTTTTTTTTAAAACTTTTCTCCGTATAATATTGAATTAACAGGACGAGAAAGTATTGTCTCATAAAAATGTATTTAGTGGGACTACAAAAAATCACTGACGATTTCAATAATCTTTAAATCACTGTAATCCATTGATAAAATATCCATCAGTCTAACGTTCTTATTTACATGTAATGCTTACGGATTTAAGGTTTTAAAGTAATGCAAACATCAAATGAATTATAGGAAACTGTCAAAACAAGGATCATAACATGTTTGCAGTCTTTAGGGACTCGTGAAAACTTCGTGCATTTAAAACATCTCAGAGCTTCTCACATACATAATACATGTACAGTGTATATATGTAGCACTATGTTCCATTTCTTGGTGCACACGTACATTCATGCAGACTTTATACACACGCACGTTGCCGCCTTATGATGCAACGCATTTAGCTATCCATTAACTATAAATCAGCAGATTCAAAATAAACCCTAATATTTTTTCATATGTTCGAGATGTCAGAAAGTTGGAAAATGTTTTCCTTAAATGTAGGCTTTTATTTATTGTTAATTCATCAAATCTAAATGTATTTTACGGCAAGAGGAATGAATGGTCAATGCATAATTTTAAATACTCAAGATTTTTAATAATTGATGTGACCTATAATTCTTAAAAACTGCAGAGTATTTAATAAAATTAAGACGAACAATGCTTGGTTACATTAGTAAATCAGATGGACGCATACTGCATTTATTGAAATTGAAGTTAATATACAGTATTATATCGTTTGATTAAGTGTAAATAGTCTCTTATTAAATTGGATAATTTCACTTGAATTGCGACATAGGCTATTAATTTAAAGACAACTGTTTACTGACAACACTTATAGCAATGAAGCATTTTTGCTTTGCTAATTTACGTTGTTATTATGGAAACAAAAGTTAATTTAAGTAAATAATTGCATTACTAATGAAGTGAAGAGATAATACTTGAAGCAAATGCAGAGAATATTTGGCAAAATATAGAACTGTTGTACATCAGTTCTTGCAAAAATTAGCCTTTGTAAAGCTGAAATGAACTTAAGGCTATTGGTATCCGAAATAAGAGACCAACGGAGTAAACAAGGGAGTAGACTTTTTTTAAATTTCTTCTTTCGTTTAGCTTTCAGTTGAATTTTCCTCAAGTGCAAAGTTGCTACTTGGCGCGTACACAACAGCATCATCTCAAACGCCTACCTACTTCAATATTTACATCGAAGTACGCAGGCCCTCGCTCGAGAATATATATTTCGCGCGCATGTGCAGGTAAACACGATACATAAAAGACGAGCTTTTTGGCTAAATTATTGGTGGGCAATTGACTTATAAGGGAGAAAGCAATTCCATTGCCGGTTCAAACACGTGCTTTTTAAAAGCTATAATAAACGGATCCGATTTGAGTGGTTAGATTATTAGGAAAATCGATGTTGAATATCGTCAATTATTGACGATCGATAACCCCGGCTAAGCAATTTAAATGTTGATGGCGGGCAGAAGATTGCGAGTTGATGCTCTGGGATATGTACGAAAATGATGGCCAAACCTAAAATAAGCGTTTATATAAGTAATGAAGAGTTTGAAAATATGGCAACGTTGCTCTGGACTCCTAGCAGCCTCTGGTACTCGCAGGTATACATCAACCGTTGGGCGTGAATTTGCACAGGTCCACTTTGGATGATCGTTGAAATATTGATAAGGGGATATGCGGATGGGCAGTCCCTCGGCATGCATCATGCATTACTTTAAAAGCGTCGGGAAATTTGCAGCATATCCACTTTTGATAGTGCACTTCTTCATATCTGATGAATCGCTGACCTCAGTGGCCCATGGCCCTCCCAACCCCACAGCCGATTTTTCCACTTGCAGATGCACACACACTGTCCACGTCGATAAACGGCAAGCAAGAGGGACTCTTAAAACACGCCAAAACTGATGCAGTCTTGTGGTCAGCACAGTTTGAAAGTATCCAGGATGGATTGCCATGGTAGGCATGTGCCGAGTGATGGTCAGTCACACTTCACGCGTGACATGCCAGACAGTCGGCCATCAAAGTTGCCACTATCCAATTTGGACATGGACTGTCCAGAGAATTCTTGAAAGAAGCCTGGCGCACGCCACACCAATGATGCAAGAGGAACAAATCTTGCATTCAGATTGGTATTATCAGAAGCCGAGGAAAGTGACCCTTCAAGCTTTAGAGGAGTTATATCCGAAATGAAATCCAAATTGATCTGACGAGCCCTGGACAAGTTAGCTAGAGTAAGATAGATTCAATAGATATTTAACGAAGGGCTTTAGCCCAGCTGCACTAAAACTCAACAAAAATGTTCGTTCCTGTTCAGCAAAAAATTAAGTATTATTTGGACGTAATGAGTTGACCAATCACATCACACGCATACACTTAACTTCCTTTTACTTGCATTTCTCAAAACCTATTATATTTTTAATATGCGTATATTACTTTGGCCATTTTGTATTCATTATTATAAAATTGAAGCACAAATAGCAATCTAGATAAGCTTTCCAAAAACAGGATAAAAATTAATGATCCATCAAATCGACACAACTTTCACCGAAATTCACTCCGATTTATATCTCAAAGTAATCCATATGTTTGCTTAAGAAAGTACATGTATCTTGTCGATTGTTTCGAATTTATTTTTGCAATGAAATCATATCTCTTTGAAAGCTATGTAATATTTGTCAGGTACTGCTGAACTGAATTTTTTTAAATTTACACAATGGAATTCTATACATGCATAATGAAGGAAAACGATATGGAGCAGTAAGTTGAACTCGTTTAGCAGAATCTCGTGTACAGTAATGAGATAAAAAATGCCAATAACACGTTGGTCTGCCATGTAAGGCCTCAAACAAAATGCCTCCCATGAAGACATTTTGCAACGACCTCCAGCCTTGTCACGATTAATTACAACATCTTGCCAGGTTAAAAGGCCCACAATTAAAACTACAATGGACGTTCTCCAATAATTTCTTTTCTATCCACACAGCAGGTGGGGTTAATCAGAGAAGAATGATGGGACCAAATAAATGCAGGGTCAAAACAGATTATGACTATCTTGAGAATATATTAAAGGATTTTCGAGCATGTGGATCATCTATAGATAGTCCCAGTAATAAATGCACTGTATGCTTCCGAAGAATACCTTTGATTCATTTTCACTGGCTTTAGTTTTGCTGTAACTTGCAATACATTTTGAATATGTGTAGCCCATTAGCCTATTTAAGCCCTTCATATACATGTATTGTATATGCATAACTGTACACACTGAGTGAATAATTAACGTATCGATATTTTTTATGAACTTAGGCTAACCACAAATTTCAAGACAATGTTCTGCGATAATTCTACTTAAAAGATATTCATACCATAACTTGCAAACTCTAAACATGTTTAAAAATTAAAACGTAGTAAATAATTTTATCATTTCATGCTGCAACAATATAATAAATTAACCAACAAATTTTTGGTTGCCCCGACCCATAATTAAAGAAAATAGAATCTTCCAATGAAATATAAAAATCAGAAATGTTTATATAAAATGCAATAAAATATTTATAGAATTATTTTAATTGAAATTTTTATTCGTATTTATTTATCACTTACCCTTTGTAAATATTCCTTGATATGACAAACTATGTAATTTGAAGAAAAAAATATATATAATTTCAGTAATAAGAAATGACACTAAACGATAAAACAAATATTGTTCATATTATCCAAATATGCATGTAGTTAGGACTATCTGACATTGTGTTATAACACACAAATTTGCTTAATTAATACATACTGTCAGCGTTTTTGCAAAGAATATTGGCTCACGTATTGATTTATTTACAACTTTTAACTTGATTGAAACCACACACCCTTTTATTATTGTGGTGTAAATGCGTTGCATAGCTTTCATCGAGAATACTTTCACTTTACCTTGTCTACATTACAGTTACAATTGACAAAATTAAAAGTTTTAGAGTAAATGTTCGTCTCGTCTTGTCATATGTTGTTTATCCAACGTGGCAATACTCCGTATTAGCTTTACATTCCCATTCCAACGGACAAATTTTGGTAACTTTATTGAAAGTTTTTTTTTTTTACTAGAGGCTTCAGAGGTGGTGCTTCTATTGTAAAAAATGTATACAAAAAGCAACCTATTGGTACTTAGCGACGCCAAGCGACAACATCCTCAACTGCAATCTGTATCGCTTTATTTTTTCTTAAGTAAGCTAAAGTTCAGGATAATCCATTACAGAAGCGCATTTGTAGCGCAGTTACGGTTGTTAAGGCCGAAAATTGATGGTTCCAGTTGGTCACTCTTACGAAACATCTTGAGTGCAACCAACAATTTGGATAAAACTATAATAAACAGCAACACGCAGAAACCGATTGCGCCGACATAATGTAATGAAGTTTATGATTGAAGTACTTCCAATTTAATACGATTTCGCAAGACTGTCAAATGGAACATCACTATGAGGCACAAATTCACAATTTTCATATATAGTGCTTATTTCATATTAATCCAATCCATGTTTACAAAATGCATGTTCAGTAAACAAAGTTTTGCTATATATGTACAAACTGTTTATTGGTGTGAGTCAATAACTATTTCCCATACAGTATCTTATGAACGCTATGTCAAATGGGTGTACTCAATCCTTTCACAATAAACAACAATTTGTAAAATGATGCCATAAAATGTTTTAAAGCGAATTTTGACTTAGTTTGAACATTTCCTACATTAAACCTCAGTAACTTTCGAGATTTTTTCGGTACTATTTTATGATGCTAAACTAATGATTACCAACCATTATATTGGGTTATAAAAATAACTAATATCAAGTTACAAATCGTAGAGTTTTGTTATCACTTTAATTGCATCTCCAAAAATAAAGGAAACATCTATTTTACGATAATGGCACATATCAATATAGTTTACTGTATAATTTAAAGGATTTAGCTCAATTGGCGTCAAACGTGGTATTTATAATGGTAATTTTGGTTCGGAATTACGATAAGGGAATCGCTAGGCACATTTTGCATCTAGGCTAATTTCTGGTGCGATAAGCATGAATAATGGAATTAGTAAAATACGTTCATACCACACCTTACCTTATGGGTTATAAATGCTGCATGACGTGCCAATCCTTAATTATTAGTGAGCAATAATAAACGGTGGTGAATATATGGGACGCGGACTAATCTCGAAATCAACATTTTGATCAACCACAAAAGCACTAAAACGTGCAGTTTTAAATCATATTTTGGCAACAACCTATAAGAAATTATAACGTTAGGCAATTACACTGCGCGTAAAACTATTGTTTTTGCCATACAATTAATTTTCAAGAAGTTGCGTTTTAAATTGCCTTAAACTCAGCAGCAACAAACTATGCGATCCTCACCTGCACAATTTGCCAAATTTTCTACTAGTCAAAGGATTGTTCGCCATCTAAGGTGCAACCAAAGAAATAAACAAGGAATGAATAAAACGTATGTCTCCGTAGAATTGTCTGATTAAAATGCTTGCAGTGATTGACAAAAACTACAATTCAAAAAATAGTCGTGACTTAAAGCGCTATAATATTTGAAAATTCCACAGAAAACAATTAATTGGCGTAATGAATCTCATACTTATTAACCCATATTATCACCATTACATTTCTATTTTATTAATCTTTTTTTATAAAATATTTATTAAATACTATTTATTACCATCATTTTAGAGCCATAAGAGCTGAAGTTCTGTGTGCTTTTATGCAACTCTCTCACGTAATGAATTAAATGACGAGAATGTAAGTACGTTTATTACTTCCCAAACATACAGTATCTCAGGCTTATGGTTGTGCAATAATAAGTACGTAGACAAGTTTTAAAATTGATTAGAGCTGATAATGTATGTAAAAGATTGGAATTTGATCGTCTGATCAAACCCAAAGATTTCTATTGGTCATTAAGTTATTTTCTGCTAACAAAATCAAGCACAAACTAGAGTCACGCTGCGGAGACCGGATAATTTCGAACAGACAAATGCAAACCGAACAGCAAACAGCAAATCCGGTTGAGAAAATACTAAAACTACATGCATTCCTATGAGTAACAATTGAGGGGAAACTGTTGTGATCTCAAAGTGCTTGGAAAGTCGAATTAATCTCAGTACCCTCGAAAAGGATCACAACATTTTATAGATTGATAAAAAGCGCCTTCTACGTGTATTATGAGTGTTTGGTTCAGACAGCATGAAAATCACGGTCATGCATGGTCAATGAGCATCAGAAGGTTATTAGACGTTGTCATATAACAACGCCATCGAAATGCAGCTTACGCGCCAAGGATTAGAGCTTCAAACACGGATTCTTTCATCCTTTTGTTCAACTCGAAAATGCAGTCTGCCTAAATCCAATCAAATGGCTTTGAAATTGACAATTGCGTATATATGGAGAGCGGCGAAAGCACTCGAACGCGAACGTCGGAGAAAAGATGTTCGAGAAGGAGTGAAACTTAAAGAAAACCCGCGGACCCAGCGGGGAGAATTACTCCAAAAAAGAAGAATTCATTTAAAATGGGTTTGTGGTTTTCCTTCAAGATGAATGAAAAGTGCGTGTCGACCACGCGTACAAATGCAGCGCTGAATTGCGGCCGGCAAGACAAGGGGTATTCTCATCCATAATGTCTTTTTGCTACTCAGTCGATGACTTCAAGAATTCAGGATTATTTTACGGAGTGGGCAACGCCATCTGTGAATGCAAAATTTCCCGTCATTCTCCGCGCACATTGCATTCAGCATGGTTGACCGGTTGAGATAAACTCATTGCTACCGTGATTGCAGGCAATTTCGCTGCCTGCTTCTTGTCACGTGGCTATGAAATTTGATTTTTTTTATACCACAGTCTTGTTTACATGCTTTTAATCGTTATCATAATTCAAATAAGGCTATTAATTGAAATCTTTGAATCGCGGATATAGGCGACCCACCTGAAACCAGCAATTAAGGCACGTGAACACGTTGCGTCAATACTAACATGGTTTTGACTGCTATAATTAAAATAAACAAATTTGTTTTCAAGATTGTGGTTACTTCCGGTGCCCCCGCTGGCGTATTACTCGCGTGAAACGAATTATTGTATGCACTGTGAAAAATGTCTAACACATTGCAGCCGTGAATGGACACTCAAACGATTAGCACGATGTCATGTGTCATCTAAACCAGTATTTCCCAACCTTATGCAGATCGTGACACGTACATTAATGTTTATCACTGGGAATTCTCTTATCCCATCAAGTCTCACTTTTATAATTAAGCCCATCAAGGAGTAATAAACTTGCAGCACACATTTTAGTATTTCACTCAATAACAATAACAATGTTAACAGATAAGAGACTGCGGTTTGGTTCTCATTTTATTATTTCGTGAATTTAATTAGTTAACGATTTTGAAAGATTTCCTTTTCTTAAACAAGTTTGCAGACGACCATGAAGACTGGTGGACACCAAAATTTGAAATTGATCTTACCCGTTCAGGGCAAGTTGGTAAGTTTGCGCTCTAATTAAATTGCAATGAGAAGTTTAAAATACGAAAAGTTCGTTATGATACCAACAGCTGTCAAAATGCATTTGTATCTCTAAAGTTAAATTCATTTTGAAACCACCTAAATCTAGCAGCATAAAATGGTTTTAAAAGTTGAATTCATACAAAGGGTTTATGCCGATAATACTAGTCTGATACATGTACATGTGTACATTCAGTCTCGCATGAATCCTTGGATGTTTTTAGTTTTTCAATTCT
>JAQIXS010000686.1:0-40609 GCA_034700785.1 Rossiulus vilnensis | reverse complement strand
GATTCTACAAGTGTCGCCACCTACTTTGTGGAACACTATATTATTACACCATATTTACTTGTACTTGTAACTTGTAAATTATTAGTGTTGTAGTTTTGTGGAATAGGGCCCTGATTAATAACTAATGCTTTCACATTCAAGCATGAGTATTTTATATTAAATGTCCCTTCCAAATGCCATGGTACTAATACTACATTATCTTTCTACCAAAGCTACATTGATCAAGGACGCAATCCTCAATTGTACACTAAAGATTGCATGGAAAAAGCTCTTGCTAAAAATGAACAAGTAAAAGGAAAAATCGATGCTTACAGGGTAGGACACTTGTTTTATAAGAAATATACTTGTCCTGGTGGTTTTTGGAATTGTAATTGTTCATTTTTTTTCTTTATTTTCCAGAAATTCAGGGCATTGTTGCTTGTTGAGCTAACGAAGGTTTTTCCAAATGAAATGGCAAAATATCGAGCGGTGCGTGGTGATGATAGACCTGGCACATGAAGAATAGATGCAAATTACGTATTATTTAACAAATACCTTTCATATTTGCTAATGTTTAAATAATGTGCAAGATGAAAAGATGAAATAAACACAAGCCAGATTTTATTAGTAGTTGGTATCAACATCTTTAAAGCATATCATTTTTGAAATGCCTCAATTAAGAGTTTGTCCATTTACACAAATCGGTCAAATCGTTTTTGCAAAATTATTTCCTTAAAATAAAAAATTAAAGTCAAATGACATTAATTGTAATTTGTAAGTAAGAATGCTTAAAAGTCTGCTTGATAATAAATAACATCCATTGTCATTATTAGCTTCCCAGAGTTGTCAGTGATTTTTCAAGTTACGGTAGGTCGCGGTTTTAAAATTAGCTTTCCAGTCTGCAAAGAAAACAATTAAACCTAAAGGTAAAATCGTTGAACATTAAATAAGCATGCTTGCCACCAAAAGTTAATCTGGTTACTTACATTATCGCATGACATATTAAAATCCTGTAAAACTTGCCGCACTCTCGATGTTATGCTGATTACGTCATGTAAGGATAACTACAATTTTTTTTAAAATTCACTGAATGGTTAATACAAATTCGAATATTTGTTTTTCCAAGAATACATCACTTTTTAGAGGATACATTGATGGTGCTACCACTCGTTTATGAATACCGGCAAGAAATAGACTCAACAATATTAAACTACTAAGGGTGAAAATCGGATGATTAAATAAAGACTGTAGAAATGTAACCTGAAAAAACGAAATGTGTATTACAATTGAAATGTTTTTGCTGAATACAAATATGAATGACACTCGTATAGAATCCCTGGCCTTATTACCTGATAGGTCAGAGTATCAGCCAGCCACTGCCAGGCCCCCATTGCAGTGCATGCAGAAATGACAGTTAGAATAACTGAAATAATGTAAATGACTTCATAATCCATGTTATAATGAAATTAGTACCGACAATGATTAATACTTGGTTGAAAACATTACTTCTCCATCGATATGTAGGAGGCTGTAAACTGGCAACCACTTCAGTTAACCGTCGTTCAAATGCTTTTAGATCTGAAATAAATGGCATAATTGGTCATTTATTTTAATAATGAGCTGATGCAGTTTTACAAAATAGATTTCAATATTAATACCTTCGCAAGCTGTCTGTTCCAGTGACATAATTGTTCTTTGAAATGTCGCTCGAAAACATTTATCCACCATATTTGCAGCAGAGGAAATGCTGAAGATAAATTTTAGGACGTATCTGATTGGTCGCCGAACCCACTAGGATTTGACCAATCACAAAACGTCGTGCATTTTCGTTTTGGGCAGTATGTTGTTTCATAGCCTCCTATGGTTGTTTTGACTTCTTTTTGATTTCTCTCGGAAGGATTTTTCTATCTTGAGGTACGATAATTTTTTTAATGTCGGCGTTGTTTAATTTAACGCATAGCATAAACTTGTTTATTTAGAAGTTCTTATTGACGTACATTTGATTTGCATTGTGACAGAACATATGCTATATGCGTGTGTAAATTAGGCCTACGGTTTGTGACTGACCATTGACCAAGGCATAGCAAGGATGTTCTACTTGCTATGACCAAGGTAAATTATTTCAAAACAAAAGAACCACAGGAGATTTAGAAACATAATAAATTGAATTTGTGTGTGGTGTATTACATGTAAAAGAGATGTAATATTATGAGGTACAGGTACATACTATGAATTCATTTTTTCATCTTGATGTTACTCCGGCTCCCTAGTCTAGGAGTCGCTAATGTCACATGCTTGACATACACGTAGAGTGCATGTAATACATGCGTGACATCTAAAGTTCCAGCTCACAGCCGCACAAATCACATGCTTGATCATTATAATGAAATGTATCTATGCATGCGGTGGTAACTGCTGAATAATATATTATTAAATTAACTTGAGTTGATGGATAACACCTCCCTACTATATGGCATATCCATGCTGACTGTGGAATTGACATTCAAAGTGCTTTTACGTGCTATATTCGTTAGCCACATGGACTTCACCCAAGCATTAATCAATTATCAAATAGCAGCGTTGAATTCTAGCTTTTTTGTGATTTGTGATCATAACAGATCGTGTACATTGCTACAACATTTCACAGCAAATGCCCACCTAACTCCCAGACACCTCAAATAATATCATACTAGGAAATTGTGGAAATGATTGAAAAAAAAGTGATGGCGTAGACCGCCAATGCGGCGAGGCTTCACTTTATTTTCTTATACCCGTGTACTTTTGAATAGACCACCAAGTTTACACTGATGTAGTTGCATGCGGTCGGTATCCAGTATTAGGCATGGGTAGGGGGTTAAAAAAAATCGACCTTAAACAGGGATTAAGATAAGGCTGAACCTAAGTGGATTGTTTCAATGGTTATGCTTTCTGCCTCATACACATTGCCATTCTTGGTTTGCGAATGCCAGGCCATTGCCACTACATGTCTACTGCACCTATACGTGTTCCATTATCTACTATCTACTATGTTTTTTGTGAATTTAGAGAACCATTAACAAAAGTTGGTAATCAACTAATGTTGTCGAATGTTTAATTTGTTCGATGATGGCAATTCATACTTGTTTGGTTTTGACAGATAATCAACATGAGCGTCTCTAAAGGAAGGGAAAGGATATTTCGTGATGATGGGCCTTATGAGCGTCGGTTTGATGAACCAAAATATCTGAAGTACCGCATTGTTGTAAATAACCTGGATGACAAAGTTTCACTGGAATCTGTTGAATACAAGTTCAGCATGTATGGAAAAGTTTTGGGCAAGTATCTTGATCTGATTTTACCCATTTTTAGGTAGGAAAGTTTATAGAGTAATTTAAATTACATTTTTCAAATGCTTTGCATCCTGGCCTTCCTGGGCCAGTTTATTTTAATATATAGTCCTGTGTTAATGACTAACGGAAATTCACTATCAGAAATTTGTCCATTTCTAAAAAAAATATATTTTGTGCACCTTTCAGTTTAGCTTATGAATAAGAGACATGGCGTGCCATAACATAATTACTTTGTGTCTGCTGATTTTGCTTCAGGCTGCATTAGGTTGGGGAAGAACTCACGTTTGCACTTTTAAAATTCTCTTAATTGCTACAAGCCTTGAAGCAACGAGTCGCAAGGGTTTAATTTTATACCATCTGAGACTATAGATAAGAATTCATAAGCAGACCTTACATTACCAACTATCGTAACCCCTTCATTACTTGTTAGTCGTACATTGTCTTGTTAAATTTATGTAATTACTGGGAAACATTTCAGTTTACATTACACGATCATTAGTAATGTCATTCTCAGGTAAGGACATTTATAATTATCGTGTAAAGTTTGCTGTAACGAGGTCTACGACACGACTGAGAGAAAGCCATTTATAGAGCAGCCTTTTTTGATTTGCTCCCTATAGTACATGTATATGCTATGTAAGGCTGTAAGGCTTGTTCATAAATGCATTTTCTCTCTCTCGTGACATTCTCTGGCATGGGGCGTTTCCCTGTGCAGTGCTTGCGCACTGAAGTCTGTATAAGTCGAGATTTCCGGACAGGGAGACCTGACTTATCTATGTCCCTGTTTGCCCGAATGGGCAATGCTTACTGGGTCCGTTCGGGTCTAGAATCTGTGTATTAGAATCCCGACTACCCAATCTACTGTATTGGTTCGGGTCGTGATCACGCGATTTGATAATAAACAACAATGGCAATCGGTTTCAAACGGTAATAAAATTTTTATTCAATGCTCGTTACATAGAGTATTCCTGAACGTGGGTAATCACAGTGGTCAGTTTAAAACACCTCTTGGCTGCAGAGGCACAGGAACATGTTAAAAGATCGGTTGATCTATCTCCTAGAGCAGGGGTTCCCAAACTTTTTTTGATCATGACCCTAATTTAAAATTACTAAAGCCTTCGCGACCCTAAAAATTTTTTCCTCACAATGTACAAAATAGTCTATGAAAAGATTTTTCAGTAAAAAAATGTAGCAATTCAAATTTAAGTAGTTTATTCAAGAATTTAAGTATAAAAAAGTACAGTAAAAGTGATACAGAAATTGAAAATTGAAAAATTTAAACAGGCGATAAACAGGCCATGACCCAAAAAAATCAGCCCGCGACCCTGACTTTATGAACCCCTGTCCTAGAGGATTGGGTGATCCTTGCTTCAGGTCCCACTCTAGGCTCGAGAGTTGCCAGAGTAAGACAGGGAAGAGCAGCAATAAGACATGGCTGGAGCTTCGTACGAATAAGCTGCTCTTCACCGTCTTGCTCTTGCTTTTATAGTTCTCCCGCGATGCTTTCTGGAAAGGTTGTCTCCAGTGGCTCCCTCTAGTGAGTGGATGGCCAGATGTGCGGGTAGGGGACATTTTTGAAGATGGAGTATGGCCAAACCGGAAGCTCCTGTTTTTCGAATGTGTAATTTTAAAGTCGCTTATATTATTGAGTGATAATAAAGAAGAACATTTTGGCATTTGTGTAAGCCTAGTTCGATTGATGATATTGTAAAACTCAAATACTATTGTAGATAAGTTAGTTAACTTTGCAGTTTCCATCAGACGCTCTAAAGTAAAATTTAAACTGAATGTTAATTTTATATTGAATGTCGAACTTTGTGTAACAAGTCACATTGTATATCTATGCAGACATTTTGAATATCACTTTCAGATCATGTTTGATATATTTTCTTGTCCTTTGTTATTGCACTAAGTGACAAGTGGAAAAGCTTCTAATATATAGCTCGTCTTTGTAAAACTGTGTTAAATTGATTGAGGTTTTATTAAGAGTAGAAAGCTTTTGAATGATTATTTTGATAAGAATACTGAATCAACGTAATCAATTGTCTGAAGTTTGCAACTTATGAGTCTTCTCACCAAAACTCCCGATGTAATAAGTTGTTTCGGTAAAATTTGTTTCAAGGTGTTTCCCAACATCGGACTTACACTTATATTCAATATGAGAACGAGGCAGCTGCACTAACAGCTATCAAGAATGCGCACAATAGTACATTTAGGGGCAGGAAAATAGGTAAGAACCCTATTTCTTACTCTTTTGAAAGGTTACTTTAAGGCTTATGTGTATTTAATATACATTGCATCAATTAAAAATTAGTGAAGTAATATTAATTATGTTTGTTGGAACATTAAGATATTCGTTTAGTAAAAGATGGTAGATGGGAAGAAAAACCAAGATTTTCACTATCACAGCGCAAAAGGTTCCATTTTTACTTACCTTTTTGATAAAACTCGTATTGTGCCACTTTGTTTAAAAGCGCGTATTCTGAAAAAATGAGATTGGTGCTTTTCCGTGCGATATTGTTATGGGATGCAGTCGAGACAGTTCACGCGATAGTTATCCCCAAACAACGTATCGCGACAGATCACCAGCAAGAGGTGAAAGAGAAAATGATGAGCCATATTCCCGGGCTGGAGACCCAATTCTAAGGTAAATGCCGCCCTAATAACTAGCTTGTACATTTATGTATTGAAATTTCTCCGATGCTAGGATCTTAAAATATTGTTTCTATTTGTAGGCATGCCCGATTGGACGATCGAATTAGAGAACCTGGCATTGACCCCAAACAATTTGAATCTGTTCGCCCTTTCAGCAGTAATCCTTATGAACAACCAAACGTTCTGCCATATAAATCTAGGTATGGAATTATTTTCTAGACATTTCACTTTTCTCACGTTATCTTTTATGAAGAATCTTAAAAGTGTTACTGTATTTGAGAATTTTTTTACATGAAAGTAATCTTGAATCCCATGTTAGCAGTGGAGACTGGTTTTCTGTTTTTTTCAATTAAATTCTGTGATGGTGCCTTTAAAAATCTGGCGTTACCATATCACTACCTCTACATCTGTTGGTTTGTAATGTTGTAAAATTATACCTATGCTGACAGGCAAACTTGATATATCTACCCATATCCTTTATAGGAAAGTAAGATTTCCAAAATATTCAACAAATAACCAATGTTTTCTTAAAATCTAAAACATTTTGATATACTTGAACACTTGTTTCCATGCGTTTGTTTAAGCATTTGCATTTAAGAAGACATTCTTTATGGAAAAAAATTTAAACAGGAATTTTCATCTTTGAAAGGCACCACAGCTGTCGTCTTTAAAGGTCAGTGCTAACTACATGTGTACTTTTTACTATAATCAGGAACGTTTGTGAAGATGTTGAAAGAGAACGTAGTCCTCAGACAAACGATTGTGAAATCATTGTGTGCAGCCCAGCTTTGAGGTAAACTTTATTTTCAGTTTGGAAATTTGTATTTTTTTATTCTTGAGATGTATCACATAGACACTACACATTTTCCAGTGATTATGCAGAATCTCTAGAACAGAAGCTGAAATACATGGGCATGAAAGTGGATATCTTGTTTCCCAAAGAACATTCGCCAATATTACAAATATTGGAAGACATAAGTTCGAGAAGATGTCTATATGCTCTAGTTGTAACTTCGCAGAATGAAATTCACAAGTCAATAACTGTCAATATTTTGTATGGAACACCACAAGGTAAGAAATAAATTCTTCACTCATATATAAGCCATAATTAAAAGATAGTTGGAATTCTATATGATTGTCCACCATGCATGCTTATGTAGTAGATTGCATTATTTAAATTCTGATTATAAGCATGAACTCATCTCCTACGGAAGGGGAGAAGGTTGATTGCTCACAAATAACTTATTTTGTTAAGCAGTTGTGTATGGCATGCACATCTTACTTCTTAAGTTGTTGGCAATATCAACTTTCCATTTGAATGAAATAAATGATCGCAATTTAATTTAATTGTCCTCTGCAATTCAGAACATCGAAATATGCCCTTGGAAGATGCCATGCTTCTGATAAGTCGCAATTTTGACAATTACAAGCGCGAAATGGCGGCCAAAAAAGTTGTTTCTCGAGATAACAGCACATCGATAAATGATCAACCCCGCGAGTTTCCGTCGCATGTGTCTCAGTCAATCCAAAACAGTGTTGGGACTGGTGGCCATACACCGCCAATAACGACTAACACAAAGGACGTACAACTTTTAATTCGTCTATTGGCCAGTGGCAAACAGTTAACGATCACTGAAATTGATCGCGTTATTGCTCACCTGCAAGACTGTCGTGAGTGTTTGATTGCCGAAAACCGGGGTTTGCATCCCAATGCGTCTTCAAGCAATGCCCGTATGCAAGGTTTGTAAAGCTTAGTTTGCTTTCGGAGCCTCAAAACATTCTGCATACAAACTGAAAATAATTGTTAGTGTGGTCAAATTCCTTTTTAAGATTTTCCATTTTTAATGATTGTCAATTTGTGTCATTGTTTTGTGTAGGGAAGCCACGTCATATTATTAAGATAATGTTACACTGAGGCTAAGAATCAGGAATGTTTTGAGGTTCATAAAAATTTAGTTGCTTAATTTGTTAAAATTAATGTATATTTTTTCCAAACTAAAATCTAGATAATTTGGTACAACGCATGGAGCCACAAACCAGCAGTTTTCAAGAAAAAATCCTTAGCTTAATGACCAATCAACCAATGACTGCTAAGTCTGATAAAACTTATATCAACAGGCCAGAACCTCCCATTAACAAGTGGGGACATTCTAGTGGAGTATTGGGTTCTATTGACAATGGACAAAATGCGAATAGTCCCCCGACGAACACCCCATTCATCAATTTTGATAACCCAGGTATTAAAAAGGCCCTTGATAGTTTGATTCAAAGTGGACCCAATTTGTTGCGATCACTGGGGTCTGCCACTGACTGTTCATCTGACGATAAACTTCAGGGCGGGGACTATTACAGAGATCAAAAGCCATATGGCAGTTCAGATGCTTATCTTACTGGGAATGCTGGTACCAATTCACGACCGGCAATGTCAAGTTCAGATCCATATTACTACCAAAGACAATTTTACAATTAACACGGACAGATGGAGTACTTGCCCATGGTGTTGTTGAACATGATGCCATTGCATAGAAGGTCATTTTTTCTCAAGCAAAATTTTAGAATTCGCTATTTTAAGTTATTCAGTTTTGATAAAAGTTGATTTTTGTATAGTTTTCCAAACGATAGTATTTCAATCTGTCGATTGTATGCTTGTAATCAATAAAGGTACATGTCCTTGATTCGTTTTAAAAATTATTTGACTGGCTGTTGCAAAGCAAGAAATTAGCTATTACACACGTGATTTGACAGTAGTTGTCGATTCCTTTTAAACATAGCTATTTTATTGTATCAAGGAAAAATAACAAAAATCTCTAAGCTTATCACTTTATTAAAAAAAAACATCCTCGGGCAACCATTTAATAGTGGAACGTTGCCCAAATCATTGTAAAACTTGAAATTTGGTCTCACGAGAATGCTAGCTTTCGTGTAACAGTTGCCATTGAGCTGAAAAAGCTGAATGGAACCGGTTAGGATTAAGCAATGGATGTGTTCGAATCACGTTTACAGTTCCTCTTTCTTTTTACTTTGTTTCTCAATGTCCTCAGCTTCCTTTTCTGAAAAAAAAAATTCAATAAATATTAGCGTTACAAAAATGCTTCAGTTGTTAATGTAGCTTGAAAACCCTGGTGACTGCAGAATAGCTGTATTTCTAAATTATTCTTTGGATTAAACTGTATAATAAAAGATTTTTACTGAGCTTCTGAAATTATTTTCTTTAGTGTAATTATGTAGGTCGAACTGTTTTTAATAACTCATCAAACTGGAAGTCACAAGGACCAAAGAACATAAAGGAATAAAGTGCAAAATCATTCTTCATCGTTCTTTTTGCTTCGGCTTTGTATCATAAACTTATTTTAGTTTCAATAAATAATTTTGCTTGCATAACACTGATTAAAGTTTTAGATCATGTACAAAGGCAGTACCTATAAATTGAAACTTTTGTAATAAACATGTGGGGAAACGAAGCGTGATATTTTTTATTTTCAGGTGTTAGCTTTGACACCTAAATTTGTTAGCTTTAGCATGGTTTGTACGATTATCAAGTTGGGTTAGAGACTATTTGTTTTCTCTTGGAGTCAACTTTTAGGAGAACTACAACGGCTGATAATTATTGATGAATTTAGAAACGTGCAACTTAGCGATAAGAAGGCAATGACAACGTACCAGCACGTTTAATAGCAGCATCAAAAACTTGTTTAACAAGGTCTTTTTGTTCGGGTTGTACCACGTTGTACATGATGTTCGAAATGGCTTTGTCTCTCTGCAATGGGAATTTCCCAAATGCCGACTTGTAGAAAGATGTGATGTCCTTCAGAGCGGTCTTCAGTGGCGTTGGCTTCCACCCTAGAAGCTTTTTTGCTCGAGAGATGTCCACGGCACCAAAGTCAACACTGGGAAACAAGTAGTTTACGCCTGGAATTGGTTCGCGCAAATTATCGTCCATCCTAGGATCCAGCATCTCATACTGCACTCCCTCTATGCCCATGATGCTCTGTGCCAATTTCAAGAGATCTGGAACACTGCTGGACTCTTCGAAAGCAATATTGTAGGCTCTATCCAGAATATCAGTGGAGTTGAGGCGAAGGATTCGAGATACCGCATCAGCAACGTCGTTCACGTATACGAAACTTGTTTTTATGTTCCACAGCTTTTCCGAGAAGCGTATCGGGACTCTGATTTGGTTATGAAACTCCATCCACAGTTGTAAAGGCCACCAGCGGTTTGTAGTATCTCGAACACCCAGGACATCCGGCAAACGAAGACTCACATAAGGAATTCCCCCTTCCTTCCGCTGCTTTTCAAGTGCTTCTTCAGCGGCCAGTTTTTCGTGCCCGTATGGATCAAGTTCGTGTAAGCGCTCTTGCAGGGTTGCAGAGTATGGCCTTACTGCATCTTCTTCCTTCCATGGTCTTGTTTCGTCCACTTCAATTTCTTCATCAGTATCAGGATCCGAATTTCTGTGCTCGTCCCGACGGCTGACCATGTACACAGAATCTGAGCTGATCAAAACATACAACCCCGCTTTGCCAGCCAGTGCTTTTGTGGCATCCTCAATCGTCTTCGGCTTGAATGCTGTGAAGTCGATGACCACGTCGAAGAAGTCCACTTCCCTGACGTAGTTTCTCAAATCCCAACAGTTCAAAATACCGTCATCTCTGTCGCACGGATAATGGCGGTGAACCCGAGGCTTGACTCGCACAGGGTTATCCCAATACCAGTTGCCACGGTTGGTAGTTGAGACGATGTAACCGTCGTCCATTAGCCGAAGTGCTACTTCGGCCCCGATGAATCCATTGCCTCCGAAAATGAGGGCATGTTTTTGACGGGGTTCATCGCATTGCACAAACTGCCAACTAACCATTAACAGCACTATGCTGCACAAACATCTTATACGGCACATGTTATCAAAGCCAGTGGTCAAATATCTGAAAATGTGCAAAGAGTATGTCAGAATGTGTGCAAGGTAAATATATTTTTAAAAAAATTATATGTACGTGTACTTATTAAGTTTTTAATTTCAGATTTAAGTTCTTTTAAATTTTGTTCTTAAATTTTAATCAGTAAAGAAACCTTGAAAAATAAGAATATGACCCTGGAGAACCTGAAAAATTCAGGAATTTTATTTTCGGAAATTCATAGCCAAACATTTTCTATATGAGCATGTTTATTGTACACTGTACATGTATATTTGATTTGTGTCTGTTCCAAAATGTCTGTAGGCCTACAAAACAGGTCCATGAACACGGGTGGGGGGATAGGGGTTTAGGGATGAACCTCCCCATTGCAGACGAAAAATAGCGGAAAATTTGACGGAATTTAGTCCCATTTAGCGAAGTTTTCAGAAAATCTCAACAAAAAAATTTAAAAAAACCTGAATTATTTGCGAAATAAAACAAACTTATTGACCATGTACAAAGATGTGAATAATTAATATCCATCAGTCAGAAGATGGAGCGATTGAACAGCTTTCATTTCGCTCTCAATTTCAATGTTACTCATGCACTTGTAAAATGTTTCATCCTCTATTTCAGAGTTAATTTTTGTGCATTAGTTCGCTCACATTGTATAAGTGGTAAGATGGCTGAGACAACATAAATTACATCAAGCTCGAAATATCCAACATATCTCCAACAAAACTACGTTTTGCGTGTCTATGCAAAGCTAGTTTTTAAACGGATTAAATGGAATTTGCCAATAAACAATTGTTTTCAAATCTCTGGGTAGCATTAGCATTTTGTCCTTGCGTGTCAATGTTTCTACATTTTAAAAACCAGAAAAGCAAGTTGGAAAACATCTGTCACAAATGCACCTGAAGTCACATTGCGTCAATTGTGACGTAGCTGACGCGTGTGGAAAGGGGATAAACATGTCCAAAAAATTGTGACATCATTTGAATGCTATTAGATTTTTCTAACGCCAGTGTGGCCGCAAGAAAATATCACAATTGTTTAAAATCGGTGTATAAGTTACAATAAAAAACATCAATCATTGTGCATGAAGCTGAAAAAAATCCTGTTATCTCCAGTCATAAGCTGTACTTGTTTCCATGTAAGCCTATCTGGGCTTTCAAGAATTCTTGCATTGAATTAGACTGCACGCAATAAAGTCAGCAGTGTAGAATTTCTCAAGTTTCAAGTTTCATTTAATTGTATTTGCCAAGGATGGATACTTGTAAAGTATATCTTGACATTGTTGTTGAGAAAGTTAAAACAGATCTTGAGCTTGCGACTCATAACGTTACAAATCAACAGTTTTTGTAGGTCACTTCACCTGCATCTCCCGGGAGTGACCGGTCACTGCCCTAGGTCCATCGTTGCAGGCATTCCGGTGAGGGGTTATTCATGCACAGGCAGTTAGTTTTGCACGCTTGGCTTCTCAGTAATTTTGAAATGTTTTCAGTGTACTTTCACGCGTTTTAGGTTACCCCTATTTATAACATTAATTAGGTTACCGTCTAAGCAATTTGCAATTACATGTACGGTAATTAAACCGGCAATTAAGAATGGGATTACGGTTACAATCTTGGGTTAAAGTACCGGTTAAGTTAACTAAGCCATTGTCAATTGAATGACTGTTTTACCACTTTTGTATTCTGAAGCAGTGAGAATCTAGAGTATAGAAATAATCTTGACCGATCAAATCTACAAAACGTGGCACTTTAGGGATAATTACATAATTATCACTTTTATCATGCAGTGAAAATGACATAGTCAAAGCCGTCTTACGTCAAGGAAGTCCTTGGCATTCATAATATCAGACAAGGTTATTTTAGTGCTGGCAAAAGGCCTGGAGCAGGCCTTCTACGCCTAAACTTTCCGTATGCTATCGGATGCAATTACTATGTATTTAAATGTAGCATTCATTTGTTCTTCGACATCATAACATTTCAATTAACATACATTTATACGATATTAGCATTTTTTCATATTTTAATGCTACTAATTAATGGGTGGTCTACTAATTTGCAGAGAATTCGGCGAGTTCTGGGAATCGGATGACAACGAATATGGTAGGAATGTTTTTCTTGCAAAACAAAATACCCCGCACTTTTATCATATGTCAGTATCATAAAACATGCAAAATTATTTAGCTAAGATAGAACTACTTGCCAGAATGTTCCTTTTGAAGCGTTTCACGAGAGCATCTGCCTCTTCGGAACACGAGTTTATTTCTGATGACTTTTCCTGCTTTGCTTTTCCTCTTTCCTCTTTTTGTTTTCACGGTCACGTCTGGTCATTGCCTCGCTTTCTTTTTTTCCCTCGCTCTACTACATCCCCTGTTATTATGCATGTATGTACGTGGCTCTTTTAAATAGGCCTTCATGGAGTTTTTCAAGGTATTTGAAAACATGCCATGATTTGCTCGTATAGTGTACCTTGTTTGCAAAAATGAATGCACATGCTGTAGTTTTATCGGGCATCTGCATAGAAATTCTCATACAAATTTTGAACAATTATTTGCGATTGTTTCTTGTGAATGTCCGTGAATAAGGTTAGATTTAGTAAGATTTTACCCACCTATTATGATGAATGCTAATGAAATCCTTTTGTTTTATTTCACCGGCATTCTTTCGAATCAACATGATATTCCCTTGTATAAAAACAATTGAGGAAAACGGAAACACGTTTTAGCAGTTGCGCAGAATGCGCCATACAAAACTGGGGGTGATATTTTGAAATTACCCATATTACAAAATTAACCAAAAGCGCACATGTACATATATCTCTGTGCGCCATTTTGTTTTAGTAATTAATGAAGCACGTATTTGGATCAAGACCAAAAATTGCCTTTGAAATTAGCAGTAACACTAGCTTCTATTTCGTTTCTCGTGAATTTGCAGTGTGAAATTTGTTTTAGCTCTCGTCAGTTGACAAGACGGTAAATGTAACCGATATTCCTGTATCATTCCACTACTGCTTCCTATATAAGCGTGTCAAAGTACAGTATTTTCCTATGGGGAGATGACCCGTTTTGCAAACGAATCTGGTTTTTTAAAACAAGATCAAGTCCACTTAATGAAACAAAGAATAAAAAATGCTAACAGCATGGTAATGCAATAATTGGTGAGCGAGGAAGCTTGAGTTCTTCAGGTGGTTCTCCCTCCCCCTTCTTATGTCTGGTCCGATTTCGAAAAACGCTTTGACATTGAACAAAATATTTATTGTAAGCATCGTAGCGTGACTGAAACACAATATAACTACAGTCAACAGAAAAACCGGAATAATCCGTTTTCAGCTGTCAAGCATTCTTGACCAGTTTCAGGCAGTTCTTGCCATATTACTCTCAATAATTCCAATTAAACAATCTGGACTTTCCTTGATTCCTTGAACCTCTCCCACGACCAGCATTGTCTGGTTTTCGCAATCCTTCTCTTTCCTCTCCAGGACGTTCTTTATGGATGACCCCTGAGCAAAGCGCTCATATAAAATGGCAGCATGGTGGGAGAGTCAACAGTAGAAAAAGGGAAGTAGTCTGTGCAGAGCATTTTGAAAACGAGCAATCTCTAGATGACCAGATTTCCTTAATTGAATGTACAAAAGCATACCCACAATGTATAAAAAAATTACTGGCACATTTTTTGCTTCAAATAGACCTACTTGTTATAATTGTTAGTTTTCCCCCAGTGTAGAATTTGTCGTCAAGTTGGGTTTCAGCTTTGGATTCTAGTTTCAAAATGTTCCATTTATTGGTAAAAAAACTGAAAACAACTATTACGCAACGGCTAAAACGGGGCTACCTTGCAAGGCTACCTTGCATTGCGGGCTGCGTAACTTTTTTTTTTCTCAAATGAATTTTCCCTAATCAACAGCGAAACATTTCGAAATTATAAATCAAGAGCTAAACCCTAGGGCACCACCAATTCTACATTGGGGAAGTGAAGTTAGCAATTATAATAAGCATTTGAAGCACAAATGCGCGAGTAATTTTTTCGTGTTGTGGAACTGAAGAGTCGACACTCGAGGAATGTGATTCCGCCAACAAGTTAATTTGTGAATAACGTGGGGATTACCCCTTTTCCAAATGACCGATTCAATTATGAATTCAACTATTAATCTTAATTTTAATCCCGGTTTTGGGGGAAAAGGTTGGATGGGTTGCCCTCGCTGACGCCACTGTTTGCCATTGTTGCAAGCTGAGCATATCGCCGAGAGCTAAACCGTTCGGATTTCTTGGAATGGAGCTCTTCATGTTTTTTCTATGAATAACTTGGAAGGCTGATAGCGTTTAGAAAGCGGAAAAGCCGATGTTTTGCGCTCCCTGGTGAATGGTGATTGTAGGCGGCCATTGTCGATTGCAAGTTTGAGAATGAGTGCTAGGTAGTGGAAATGTTATCTAGATAATAAACAACGATTAAGTTGAATGAAAGTGAAACAATGATTAAAAAACGGTCCTCTACGCCACAGTATTGCTATAACGTGTGATATGGAATCGGAATTCAATGATTTGGACGCTAATAGAGGTTGGGCGGCTCTCTATCAGGTACATAATATGGTTAGACCCATTTTAGGGTTATTTTTTTTTCGTGAAAATTTCAGCGCTCTCGAGTTCGTCGAAAGTACGAAATGGCATTTTTTTTAACTAGTGCTGAAACGCCTTACATGCATGCTGTTATTTCTGTTGGTTGGTCACTTTGGTTAATGGCATTGTTGTATGGCGTTCTTAATTTGTATCCTGTAATTGCCTTACGTGATAAATGGGAACATCTTGTAAACGGGTGGCTTCTGCGTTTTATCAGAGGTCTGGTTTGATATTACGAGTGTTGTGGTCATTGCAGATGTTAAAGCCAAACTAACAAAGAACCGTACTGTCAAATTATCACTTTGATGTACCATGTTCTATGTTACAAGAACAGATTGCTCAGTTAATAAACCAACTCCCTTTGTTGAACCTGCTTGTACGTTTATTATATTGCAGGAATACTTGCATGCAACTTTATATGCATAGTGTAGTTGTTACTAGAGAATCGTTAATGGTAACCACGTTAGTGAGTCATTGGATTGTTCGTGAATAAGTATCATTTCCATAATTCCGTCAGCTAGAATTTAACTTATGGCTTATACGTAGGTAGTATAGCTTGTCTTACAGTTTCAGTGTACAGTACTTTATGGTGCAATGTCATGTCATTATTTTAGAAAAGAAGTGAAACTACCCTAACTACATCTATTTTATTTGCAAGAAATGACTAACCACTCTTAAACCTTTATTTCCTTTATTAATTTTTAAAAGAAGGCAATATATTTACGTCTTGTAAAGTTCACTGAAGTTTGCAAATAGGTGAAGTTGCCTGTCAGGGCCTAATTTCTACAGTTTGGCTACAAAGGGGAGTGGGTCTAAATATAATCATGTTACTAACAATCGGGCAAATTTTCGTCTTTGATGGGTTATTTCTTAATTCATTTGGAGTAGCAAGTTCAATTGCTAGATCATGTTTTATATGCTAGATTTATTTTGTGTGTGAAAAGTTAGTGGAAAATGTAGTTTAAGAGGGGGAGTAACTCTAGATGTCTGTACCTTTTTATCAAACCATATTTTATGTTAAGATGTTATTAAAACTTTTACTCATTATTTCTGTACTGAATTTGATTCTTCTGTCATCATGATTGGTTTGCACTTAGTAACGTTTAACAATGCTTAATGTACTTGCAGTGTCACAATATATTAAAAAAAATGAATGGCAGCAATACATCATTTGATTCTTAATTTCTTTTTAAGAGGGCAATCCAATAATAAAAGTAGCTGCTCAATTTCAATTTTCAACATATTTAACTTTTGTTTTCTAGTTAATTCGAAATCAGTCTGGACAATTTGACTACACAATAAAGGAAGCAAAAAAGGTTGAAAACAAAAACCTAAATCGCTATCGGGATGTTAGTCCTTGTAAGTATAGGTCATTTCATTCCGTACTAAATTAGTTTTATTACTAATTTATTTTATGGAAGGGGAATTTTTCTGACATTTTTATTCTTCTAAATAGACGATCACAGCAGGGTAAAACTACTGCAAGGCGATCATGGCGATTACATCAATGCCAGCTTATTGGAAGTTCCAGATGCCCATCGTGCCTATATTCTTACACAAGGACCACTTCCTAATACCACTAGCCACTTCTGGCAAATGGTATGGGAGCAGAACTCCAAAGCTGTCCTGATGTTGAACAAAGTCATAGAAAAAAACACGATCAAATGTCACCAATACTGGCCGCTGGGCTCTAGAAATAATGGGGAAGATTGCATGGATTTTGACTCGGTTGGACTGCGGGTGGAAAATGTTTCTGAGGAGGAAGCATCTGCGTATACCCTTAGACATCTACGACTGACAAATGTAAAGGTAAGCATGCGTGTTTAATGTAACTTTACCTAAGGTTAGTTGGGTTTCGTACTTTTCATTTTAATTAAGAAAACATTCTAATTTCTTTGCTATTGAAAACATTATTTTAGAAGTTACAAAACAAAGGATGTCCAACTTATAAAGGTTGTGCATGATTTCAGAAATCTTGAAATGCACAGGTTTAAAAAATGGTAAAAATGAATATTTAGTTTCCTTAATTTATGTATCGAACATTACATTTTTATTTCATGTTTTAACAATAAATGTGTGAGATAAATTGGTCTGCTATTAATCACAGTACACAACATCACTGTTTGTTGATTGATAATTCTTGATGAATATGCTTTAATTTTGATCTTACGTTTAATCGCTTAATAAAATTGGGTACAACTAGACACAGATTTCAATGGAACGTTGTAAACGAAGTTCGTTGAAAACATGATCAGGCTGATTGTGATATTGTTCTTGTACATACAAACATGATTGTTTTTTAATTGTACACCATCTGTTTCTTTTTACAGTCTGAAGAATCTAGGATTGTCCTGCACTTCCACTACACAACATGGCCAGATTTCAGCGTCCCACAATCACCTGCAGCCTTCCTCAACTTTTTGTTTGCAGTTAGAGCATCTGGCGCATTAGATGACAATGTTGGTCCACCTATAGTACACTGTAGTGCTGGCATTGGGCGCTCTGGTACCTTTTGTTTAGTAGATTCGTGTTTGGTTTTGGTTAGTAAAATGCTTTTGATTTCATATTTGGTCTATTGCATGCATTGTGTTTTTAAAATATTTCAGTTTTATTTTGAGTCTTTTGGGGACAATGGTCCCAAATTGTCACACATGTTTAAGTGAGTTGTTGGTCCAAGTTTGTTTCTCATCTTCTCATACGTTTTTCATTCTTTGTTTATTTAGATCGAAAAGCATCAAGATTTAAATGCAGTCGATGTAAAAACTATGCTTCTGGAAATGAGAAAGTATAGAATGGGTTTGATCCAAACACCAGACCAATTGAGGTTTTCTTACTGGGCAATTTTAGAAGGCTCCCAGAGAGTTATCAATCAGGTTTGCTTAAAACTTTTAAATTTAAATCATTTGATCTGTAAATTAAGAATGTGTAGGTTTATTTATATATGGTTTTTAATTTAATTTTAAAACTGCAGTCTATTGACGGACCTGGAAGTTCTATTAGCTCTGATACTGACTCGGAAAAATCTAGAAAAGTAGAAAATGAAGATTCAAGTAGTGCCATTTCTGGTTCATCTGAAGATATCTGTGTAGTTAAGCAAGATGATGGAGAATCTGTTCCTTTACTACCAGCCAAACGAAAACGAATTGAATCTAGCGACGGTAGCGAAGGTTCACTCGAATGCAATTCAGTGAAGGGAGCTGGTGACAATTGCATTCAGAATAATAATGCAGTCAAGGAAAACTCTGAAAATCACGTAAACGTGGCACAGGATGGGAAGGTTGGCCTAAATCCATGTAGCATGACAATGAAAGACGGCGCAGTTGTTACGAATTTCACCGAGAAACTAAAGTAGGACATTACAAATGTTTTTGTGCTTTGGAATTATCCTTGGACGTAATGAAACTTGTATTGCTAAATTAAAAAATACATTTTTACAAAATAATAAGTCATAATAACTTGATCGCTTCTGGTGCTGATTTCTAAAATATTTATTATTAAAACTAGTCCCCTAACCTTTCCTTGATCATTGCACTGTGTAGATATGCATGAAGTTATGCTTTAAGAAATTAACCAACTTTGGAAAACCATGGTCCAAGAAACTGGTGGTTGTTATGAACCTTTAACACTTATTTATGTGGAATCTTATCTACCTTACAGTAATGTACATGTTAATACTTGCAATATTCAATTACAAAATTATGATACAAGCTACCTAAAATAATTTTATGTACAAAAACAAAAAAGCCACACCACAAGAAAGTTTATTCTTTTTTAAATGCTGATATCATGGATTTTTAATTCACAAATTCTGGTCTTCAGTAATCTTGTCACATAAGAATTGGTGTTTCTTTCTGCAGATCTGTTTGGCATAAATTCATTTCGTAGCATGAAGGTATCTGGTATTCCCAAAGTTGTCTTTTAAGCTTTCTGGCAAAACGTTTTTAGTGGTCATACAGACTTAATAATTTAGCATTGTAATTTCTTTTATTTTTTTAAAAAATTCAAATAATCGAAAATATTTTGAGGATAGTTCCAAAGTCTATTATTTTTTGTTAGGTTAATTTCTTACACCCTAATGATTTTTTTTTCTCTTACATTCACTGCTTTCCTTACATTCACTGGCGTGGTTTGTGGCTGTACTTCATGAATATCTTCAACTCTTTTTGGCTTATTTACTTACCTCCCTAACTTCCTCCGTGTGCTTCCATTCGGAGTAGAGCAGCCGAAGTGAGACGTCGACTGCAGAAGGAGAAGAATGCAAGGACGAGTCAAAAGGTAAAGGAAATGCAACGGAAACAACATGAGAGCGAAAAAAGGCAAGGCAGGAAGGCATTCCTTGCGCCTATTTCTGTCGGTCTTGTACTGTTGTTGGGTGGAGGCTATCTAGTCTATCGTTACTTCTTGAAGGGTTAATTCCAACAAATAGTAGGATATTCTAGGAGCTTTTTTGTCGTTATTTTATTTTCTCTGACAGTCAAAAGGTTTTGGAAAGCATCAAGGTATATGTATTAGTTGGTAACTCACATGTAATACAACGACCAAAGTAGAGGAAAAATTAAAACCATCAGGACACATCTGAGCGAACAAAGTAAAACGAATTGAATTTGCTTAGTAATTGGAATTGTCAGGAACAAATACCATTAAAAGTAGATGGAGTTTAGTGAATGACTAAAGCTCCTTTTAAATTCATTAAGTGAATATGAGTTATTTATCTATATTGTATCGGGCACTAATCACTTTGCAACATTTGAACGAGTTATTTCCCTCTCATCTCGTTGTGTTGTTTTGGAACTGCCTAATAAATTTGGACCCATATACTAATAATATGGAGATGTGCTGTTTTCAGCAAGTTATGGAAGAACATTGGTAAGGGTTAACAAGAGATGGAATTGTGTGTGCTGAAAACAAATATAAATGATTGACGTCATTTTTGACATTAGAATACTTTTTCTCTCAAGTGCTGTTATGTATTTTTAAAATTCTGCAGTGGACACCCGATTAAGATACATGTATCAGGAGGTTTTATTTTTTGCCAATGATTTATAAGAAGTGGAAACTAGCTACAGATTTTGAGCATACATTTAGTAAATGTATTTTCCCTCAAGCTCAACACGGTTTTATTAATCGTACTACCATTTTTTTTTCTAGAAGTGGTGTTAGAAAGTTGTCAGAGCAAAACACATAGCTGCATCCCAATGCAGTTATGGAACCTATTCCATAACATATAAAATGGGAACATGTTAATTCATTTGGAACATGATTGAAAAAAACCCCCGTAATATTAATTAAGGTAACATTTTATTTGAAATTGAAACTATTGATTAAAAAGTTAATAGGAAGTCTGCTTTGCTTTTAAAACAAGGATATTTTCCAAATAAGACCGTGGCTCCCCATGTTTTTTTTAAAAATTTTCCTAAAGTTATTATAGCATTTTAATTTTCTGGATTTGATGCACAAGATACATTCATTTATTCCTCCCTTGGGATGCAAAATTCATATATTTTCATTAAAAAATCACGAAATGCCAAATGTTATGACTAAAAATTCTTTAAAGTATCGTTTCGATATTTTTCATCGAATTTACTACCTGAATACCTGAATGTGAAGAACATTAATACGATAAATTCCCTTCGAGTTTGCCTTGTCAGTTTTGCAGAAACATTAACTGTGTATCCCTTTTCTTAAGGAAACAATGCTGCAATGCTTGCATTTATAACTATTTTTTGTTTGTTTGTTAAAAATACCTTATGCCAAGGTTGTAGAGCACAATGTTTACTTTTTAACTGATGACCAATCATTGAAAGCAGAATTAATTAGTTCATTTCATGTTCCCTTGTCTATAGTTAAACTCTTGGTGTGGCTTATAAGGAAGTGCATTACTTTGTGAGATTTTTGTATGCACGGAGGACCACTAATTATTTGCCATCATTCTCTGCAGTCTTGCATCGTCCAAACATACTAAGTATGGGCATTGTATCAGGTTAGTGCTGGCAATCCCAGGGTTAAGATAAGTAAGAACTGGTTGTGTTCTCTATTCTCATTAATTCCAAATTTATTCATTAGAACATGAGGTCGTACCTGTCTGTTAATTGGTAATTTTAAACATTCGGTTGTGCATTTTGGAACTATTGAGAGTAAATGAATTGAACCAATGACCATCTTTTGTATGCAAAGACATTTCCATTCGCTGTGGAATTCTCTCGACGTTAAAGACTAGTTTATTACTGTACCTGAAATATATGTAAGTTGCCATTAAGAAACTTGGTGTTTTGCAAATGCGGTTTTATTTAGTTAAAAATTTCAAAAAAGGGAAGATTTTTTGACTTCTGAATGCCGTTCAATGAGCATGTGCCTGTGTTAAAAATCTGTCTCAAACAATTGCGTGATTTCACATGTAGAGCATTTTTAAGGCATGCGTTTTATGTTAACAAAATGAAATTAGTTGAGAAAACTTGCAGTTTGCAATTTTTTATATTTGTAAATCACCATAATATGATAGTGATTCATTATTATAGTGCCTAATATTTTAATTAGAACAACTGCAACGCCAAATTATTTGGTATTGTTGTCCAACAAAACAACGCTTGTGCAACACTGACACGTTAATTTCACAACAGTACAATCATTGTTGAAAAGTTAACCAAACTGAATTTCAATTTTTAAAGGAGAGCTAGTTTAATTAGCCAAGTTAAGATTCGTTTGTGTGCAAGGGTTTTATAATAAAAACAACCTTTATTTGTAAAACAAGCTTCAATACGAAGAATTTCCAATAAAATTTGAACAATCAAATGTTTCTGGATTATCTGCGAGCTTCATTAATTATTGAGGTGAAGAAACGTATATGGTTAGACAGCTGCTAGTAATATTTTTTTGTCTGATCAAACAAAAGATTGGATAGCGTTATTACAAGGTGGTGAAGTACTTTTTTATTTGAAGAATTTAACATTGAACAGACATATCTTTCCAATGATGAGGTACTTCTGCTGCAATCGTTACGTTTAAAAAAAAACCTGCTCTGAATATTATCGTGCTTAAAAAAACAGAACACCAAGCAAAAACAAAACTGCTTCAATTTAATTATTTCGTTGGATTCGCTTTAAAAGTGCATTCCTAAAGGCTGATGAAATTGAGAAATCTTTCGGCTTATGGTTACAGAGAATGTTTCTTTCTTGGCTGGATGATGCCACGCTTAGTCCTGTTGTTCCTCGATCCTTGGTCATAATTTCACTTAGATCACTAACATCTGATGGACTTGTTAAATGTTGTACGAGTCTGTTTCTGAATTGGTCGCTAATAACAGGATTTGTGTATAGTTTATTTTGGTTCTGTTTTGAACTAACCGAGGCAACATGTGCGAATCCGTTCATGTGGGTGAAGTTCTGCAGAACAGCAGGAATCGATGCACTTGAGTTTACTTGTTCAATTTCTTTGAGGGTTTGTACAGGGGAATGTCTCTGAACACTGTTTTTGGCTACATCCTCCAAATTATCCTGCACATCATAGTCGGAGCTTTCTTCTAAATTATTAACGTAGACTTTAAGGTAGAACGTGTTGGAACACAAGTATTTATCAAATGGCTGCATGCTGTCTTGTTCTAGTACAGGGTACATGACTGTTCCATGGATTTTCTTGCTCCTCTTTCTTTTATGTGATGTTTGGTCAACCTGGTTTATATCAGATGGTTGTGCCAAGATGGTGTTCATGGCCTCTAAATGGGTCCCTTCTGAATTATCTAAATGGTGTTCTTCTCTCTGATCCATACTGGCACTTGCATTATTTTCATAACCTTGGTTTGTTTCCGTCCGATCTAAAGGGCTACCAGAAACTGTTATACGTGAAGAAGTGTTATCCTGATCTGCTGCCGGCGTCACACAGGCATGCGTATCTACTACTAACATTAAATCTGCTCTTGATTCTGGTGCTTGAAGCGATTTGTTGCTCGGAATTGCAATTGCTGGTAAGGCTTGTGTTGATTTTGAATCGCCTTCTATAACCTCGATAAAGGACGTGTTGCCTTGAATTACGTCTAGCAGTTCTTTTTTGTCCATTACTATTCCTGGCGAGTCGTGGGCTTTGTTCTTGTCCAAATTTATGCTCAGTTTACTAGTGTTCACTAAATCATTCAATCGTGAGTTTTCCATTTTCCAATTTGTGGAACTGCTAGGTGGATGGACATTCGTATTTTTAGAAACTAATTTGCCATGCGAGAGCAATTGTGGGATATCTGTAGGGGTCATAAGCAAAAACGCATTTTATTTATGCTGCATTTGACAAAATCTTAAAATATTCATTCATAAAAATTATACCTTGAGTACACTGCGAGTTGATCATGGTGCTGGAATCGGCCCACTCTGGTTAGGAGAGAAGAATTAATTTTAATGATATCACACTTAACGCCAGCCGAGAAATAACGTACATGTAGCTTATTACAAATAGGATAATTTATCATAGTTTATATAGTAATGGTATGCACACAAACAAATGCAAAGCGTCATATCAAATTATTGAATTTCTTACGAGGTTCCTGGGATATCCGATTGCTGGCAAGAGGTAAACATAACCGGTGTTCAGATGCCTCACCTGCAATTAAATTAATGTGTATAAGAATAAACAGTACATTTTATAACATGCACTCTTGAAATGCAACCATGTTAGCACACTGATTCTGTTCTTACGTGAATAGGTGATCCCAGGTGCCAGTGGTGGGGATCTGTTATTTTCTTTCGCCACTAAGGTCCTCTGATTTTCAAAGATTGTTTTCGCAAAAATTGTACATTCATTGCACTCGCAATACCAGAATCTCAACCTTTTAAGCAACAAAGAATTCATATTGTACGTAAAATTCAGAACTAATACCACCTCTCCCACTAAGTTTTTTCACCAGGCATCATGAATTTGTGCTTCCTCCTCTGCAAAACGTTTTTCCATTTCTAATAAAATAATCACTATTTGATAATCGACTCCAGGAGCACAACTGCCATGAAGGCTTGCTTCCGTGTCTGATTCAGTAACGTTTTCCCGCATTTCCAATTTATACTCCAGACACCACAAATGTAGCTTTTCCAAAGTCTCAGAAGTGGAATTTTCTCTGAATGGTAAAAATGATGAAAAATAACTAGAACGTGATATAATTTCTGGTACATGTAAATCTATATAACATATGGCTATGAATTGTAACTCACTTGGATAACATCTTTAGTTTTTGTGCACGAGTGCAAATTGCAAATATTTGCAGGCCAGATTCATCACAGATAATAATGGCAATTTCATCTGGTTTTGTATAGAAATCAACGCACACACATTCCTACATGTTTAGCAAAATTAAAGAAAAGCAGAATGAATGAACTAAATTCTGCTAAAGCTAAGTAATGTTGTCATAACGTGTTCATAACTTGACATTGTCAAATGAACTGACGTTAAAATAAGAACTACGCAATAATTAATCCACCAAAACCTAGTCGGGATTACGCACATCAATAACTTGAAATGATTGGTCAGAATGTTCACTCTTAATTATCCATGATGGATTGGCCTCCTTTGCTAGAGCATCTTTTATCCACGATGATGGGCTCATTTTTGTAAAATATCTTCAGTGACGAAATTCTGAACGCTGATTATGGAAAACGACATGAGATTTGTAGAAAGAATTCGAACATTTTAGATTCGTGCGGAACGAGCGTTTCCTCCGCTGTCAACAGAGGGCGCCACTGTCTCCTTTACGTAACGTGCGCTCGTTTTTTCGACCTTTTTCGTCCACTCGGTGAAGATGGCTGCCGTGTTGGGAAAGTTAAGCAAAAACGGGATTTTAAGGGCAAATAAAGGCTTTACAACGCATAAAGTTAGTATTTTCTTGAACGTATACATATGTTATATTAGAATTAATCGCACGCGATCCAAAAATGTTCCTGCTTACGAAAAATGTTAGCCAAATACAGTTTCGAAGGTGCAACCGGCTAAAAAGTGCACTGGTCTCGCTATTTTTAACTCGGTTTTGTGTGGCCTCTTGATTGTTTATGCTTGTTAAATACTGTTAATAAATTAGAGTATAAGACATTGAAACGCATCACAGTTAAATTTTGAATTTAGCACGTACACAATTCGGAAAATTTCAGCTGGATAATCGTCGATTTTAATAGGCCTAATCATGTGGTTACCTTAAAATCGACCATAGTAGACTGAATGACCTCGACAGTCGTTTTTTAATGCGAAAAGTGAAGTGCTGTTATTTCATTCAATGTTTGTTGATTTTCAGAGTTTCTCTACTATCAAGGAGTTGTCGTCTGGGAAAAAAGCGGTGAGGAAAGCTTTTTAACTATCAGAAAAAAATGGAATATTTTTTTGGGAATAAATAAGCTGAAAAAACTTGATAGTATGCGAGGTTAAGGACTTGTCAATGCCTAAATGATCTGCATCCGTTAAGTGGGAAGCATCCGTTATGCTTGCAGAATTATTGCCAATGTGAAATCCCGAACGATGCACAAAATCTACATTAGTTGTGCCAGGTTTTTGGCTCTTGACCATATAGCTAGTTAATGACTGCAGGTTTTACTGCCTAAATGTTCTGTTATTTAATTCCAGCTGCTTGGGACTGTCGGAGTGTTGGTCGGAGGAACTGCTGGTCTAGTTTATGCACTGAATGAGTCGGTGAAGGCCTTAGATTTGCATCCACCAAGCTATCCATGGAGTCATAATGGAATATTTAATTCTTTGGACCATTCAAGGTGATTTGGGAGAGATTTGACTTATGGCGGATCCATACCATATGGCAGTCTTTCACCCAAAACTGTTTCATTACATGTACAGTACATTTATGTGTGCGTTCAAGCTTCCAGTTAACAGCGAGTTGAATACACAATGCAATAGTGATAATGTCTCACTGTTACTGTTGTAAATTGTGAGAGTCCAAAAGTGAAATTTGTAAATTAATTTTTGCCAAAGGGACTTATATTGTCCAGAAATAATTGTGGGGTGGTCTATTCCACCTCTATTCTCGCTCATAATAGTTTTTATCCGGTTAAAGTGTACGACGTGGGTATGAAGTGTATAAGCAAGTGTGTGCTGCGTGTCACAGCATGAATTTTGTCGCTTATCGGGAGTTAGTTGGAGCTGTATTCACGGAGGAGGAAGCGAAACGAGAAGCTGAAGAGGTGAGCAACAATTTAAGGTTTTTCATTTGTCACTGTATGAATGCTAGATGGGAATTTTACTTAGATGTTTGTTTAATTACAACTAATTTTTCGTTCAATGGACGATTGTTTTTTAAATAACATTTATTTGCTAACTGCTTAACGTTTGTTTATAGGTCCAGGTACAAGATGGTCCAGATGATACTGGCGCAATGTTCATGCGACCTGGAAAGTTATCTGACAAGTTCCCTAATCCGTACCCTAACGACGAGGCCGCCCGATATGCCAATAATGGTGCAATACCTCCTGATTTGTCATTTATAGTCAACGCCAGGCATGGTGGCGAGGTAATGACTATTTTAATTTGATTTACATAAGTTGTTAGAATATAAATTATTTTGTATAACGTTAATGTGTTTTGTTTATTTTAAATTTAAGGTGTAATTGCATTAGATTTGGCTCAAAATCATTTGCTGTTGATTATAAATATATTCAGGGTCTCCTAAAACAAGAACATCAAAAGATTAGAATTCTAGAAATGCCATTTTACGAAAACGTTTATGGGCCTTGTATTGAAACATAATTGTCTAGAAATGATAAGTGGAAAACAAAACGCATAAATTGGTGCATTTTTAGTAATTTTGTTGGTTTGATTGTTTCATCTTTGTTTATCATTTCTGTCTAGGACTACGTATTCTCTTTGCTGACAAGCTACTGCGATCCACCAGCTGGCATCAAGTTAGCAGAGGGTCAATACTTTAATCCTTACTTTCCCGGTGGTGCCATTTCAATGGCACAAGCTTTGTACAACGAGGCCATGGAATACAGTGATGGTGAGCATCATTTCCTCGACCCAATTTTTTAGTTTTCATACTTTAAGCCTTGGGAAAACTGGAGTATGTTGCTTCATAAGTTGACCACGCTCTTTCTATTTTAAAAAATTGGAAAAGATAAAATTGTTTTGTACAGTAAGACCTAGAATTACATAAGAGATGCGTTCGGGCTCTGCTTCATAATTCGAATTTTGGGTAAGTCGAATTAGCAGAGGAACGATGAACCACAATATTTTCACTGATATATGCGTAAACGATAAATGTATAATAACTAATTCCCAGGTTACGAAACTCATATGGCTGTGCAATTTTTTTTTTTACAGTCTTGAAAATGTGTTAGAGTTCTTAAATACCTGTTTTTATTTTATACCAACTTGTCCCATAAAAGTATACACGATATACATGTACTCGTTATGTGTTTGTGACCTAAAAATGTTATACCTAAGTGAGGGCAGAATTTTCAGCACTTTTGATTTCTTGCCATGCCACTTAATTTTATTTTTACACAAAATGTTAGGTACACCAGCTACTGCCAGCCAGATGGCAAAAGATGTTAGCGTATTTCTTAGGTGGGCTGCAGAGCCTGAATTTGATGATCGCAAACGCATAGCCATAAAGGTATAGTCAATATTTATTTCGGCTTGTAAATTGACTGAAAAGAAAGACTTAAATCGCTATTTTATTATCCTCCTCAGGTTTTAATGGTATTTTCGGTGATCATACCAGTGGTATGGTACTGGAAACGCCACAAATGGTCAACAATTAAAAGTCGTAAAATCGAATTTAAACCAACAAACAAGAAATGGAAATAACTGCGCAGAACTTTGTAGATATTTTGTTACAAATTATGAGTTCGGAAAAAGAACAGCATCGTGTGGGTGCAGCAATCAAGTAAGCATTGCTAACTTTTCAGAAACAATTTTCCATTGCGTCGTGTCCCACCACTAGCGAGTAAATGGTTTAAGCGCCAAGTAGAGTAGTGATTTCAAGTTTCCCCTCTTAATTCAAAATCCAGATACTCGTCAAAAAACTAGCGGTCTTTTATTGTGATGGAAACCTGGAAAATGATTTTAGAATTAGCAGAATAAGGCTTGTGTTTCAGTTATTGTAAATTAAAAACTGAAAATAAAAAAGGTATCAGTGTAACATTTGCCACTTTTTAAATACTGTAGTTTAGTTGGTACATTGCTGAACACCAGCATTGCAATTACTTCAGGTTTGTAAATAGTTATGCATCTCTCCTTTTCGTGAAGTATCGACCATACTATAAATGATTGGTCCCTTATTTGTGTAAACGAGCTTTTGACAAACGCTAGTTAATAATAATAAACTCATGAAGAGAAATGCCAAGGGGACATCCATCAAGGACGCCCAGTTAAGTGGACAGAATGGTGGGGGGGTTTAAGAACCGAACACTGCCAGACTGGGTAGGGGATGGGTTTCAGGAAAGTGGACGTTCGAAAAGTCATTTGGAATTTCCGAATTTAATGCAGAAGGAACTGATTGAAAACTGGATAAAAATGACTGTACTTTGAAAATACATATCCTGGTTTATTACTGACAGGGGTCAGCGATGCAATGCTTATAAATGAATTTAAATTAATATTATGTATTTTGCTCAATGTGAAAGTGTTTTTTTAAACGGTACTGGACATGGAGGGAAGGGGATATATAAAAACCAGTCAGTGGCGTCCAGGGGGAGTTATATTTTGTTACATTGAAAAATATCCATTTTCATATGTAAAGTAATGAGATTATAATAATATAATAATTTTATGCAGTCAAAATATTTGTAATACTCAGGTTATCTGACGATTCACTGTATTATTGCCATTAAGTTGAAAACCTGTGACAAATTACGGATAGGTTTGCGCTTGTTTTTGCAGTATAATTATATGGGAATGCAATCCTCTATGGCTGGAAAAATGTTCTATTTAAAATCACGCAGATGGTTAAAATTTAAAAGCTGTGGGTTACTGACAATCATTTCTGTGACATCCGTCAAACATCGTTTTTTCATAGAGAAGTTATTTAGCATCAAACAATGAAACTTGTGTAAAATAGATATGGTATAAATCAGAACTATACTGAAAACCCCATATATAAACATACTTATTTTTAGTCGAATGCCAATTAACTGTGGTGTTCTACATGGAAGGAAAATCATTTTGCAAAATTGAATTATGGCATGGAAAACTGTCAACCATGTTGATGTTTCATGCATCACTTTTCATCTAAAAATCTGTTTTTCCTCTTTTATTTATTTTTGTTGAGCATCCGGCGTTCGCGCTTTCCTACTTCCTCAGAAAATTACATTTCTATCGAATTTCATTTTGACACAGCGATGATTCGCTTGGCCTCCAGCTGTCATTTCATTTTTTTTTCATTTTGTGATGTGAAAATGATGCTGGGCTTGGAGCATATTAGCTTAGCGATTCGAGTTACTAAGTGACAGGAACATTCAGGACCCCTTTTATTAGTAAATCATAACCCTAAAGGTAAATTACTTATGTCAAGGAAATGTTCAAAACAAAGTGAAGCATCTTGCAACGGATGCATTGGATTGGTGAACAAATTCTATCGTTATTTCGAGATTCCAGTTTAGTAAAACATTTATTAAAATAAAATATGTGCCATAAACGCTAAAAATGATTTGGTCGAATGTAATTTGTTAATGAAATACGATATTATGCTAATGAACATTAGAGGTTGAATACCGATTGGATGTCATTTACACTCACTATATTGTTTTCGAATTATAAATAAACCTCTTAAGGCTATGTCATATGCAGTGATAAATGCAATAAGATTTCTTAAAATGTGTAGAGAGCATTTTGGCATCTTTATTAAAAAGTGAACTTTAGTGGTACATCGGGAGGTCGATGTTGCCTTAAACTAAAGCATGAAAGGAAAAATCCATCTTGCCATGTCGGAATTTGGTAAATTGAACTCCGTAAGTTTTCCCATACTCTTAATAACCATGCGTGTTGATGACTTCGTGCACGCTGTGTCATAATAATGGAAAAGTTAATGGACACCGGTTTCAGCTCGCACGTACTGCAATACGGTGTGAAGTTATTTATATCCGGATATGCATTAAGAAAAAGGAGTACTTCCCTTTAAAATTCCGCACGCAAAGTCAATTTGCTTCGGTGGCGTTAATGACCAGGGCCCATTAAATGCGCCCTGGGATTTAAGGTGCTCAGCCCTGTTTGCTTCAAGCTTATCCTGAAGAATAAGGCACCACAAAAGACGTCTGATTAATGTTTTCTCATTAATCCAGAAGCGTTTAATAGATAAGGATTCGACGTTTGCGGAACAAAATAAGCCTCGATGCGGTGGATTTTAGAAGGTACAAAATTGGATTTGGGGGAAATCGCACCCCGTAGACCGCAAAACATGGTCATGATTTTCAACAAATAAATGGATGTAATAGCCAGCTAATTACATGCGAATGAAACGAAAGCCCTTGCTATTGAGTTGCGCAAAATCTAGTTTCATTAATTCTCCAAAATCTGAGATAGCGATGTTATAATCAACTTTTTGAATTCATATACAATTATTTTCGCAACAAAATACAATTATTATTATTAAATAGGGAATGTGTCATTAAAATTCCATATGTAAATACATTACCCTGAGTTTTTTCTGTATACAAATGTATGCTTTAAATTCAATTTTTATATTTTTAAATTTTAATATTATTTCTGGAATAGGTTTTGTGTTGGAATTCTATGGGCTCATATTACTGGCGGTAGCAACATTGCATTTTACTGTACTGTAGGCCTATGTTGTAGCAACTGTGAATTTTTATTTCAAAATACGATGCTTCCTTCAGCATCAGTTCTCGCCACATCATGGATTTTCTGTCTTCCATATTTTAAATTTGATCTACAACAATATTGTGCTCCCCTTTTTTTATCCATTTATTTACTATTTTGTAACTTTTTATTGCTAGTTACAACAGGATTAATTGTTTTCTGATGTTTTCAAACTAACACTTTCTGGGGAACATTAATTATGCATCAGCAATAATTACGTTTAGCCGCAAGGTATAATTTTATCCAAATCCATTTAGGAAATTTCAGTTTAAAAATAGTTTTATGTAGAAACATCCCTCTTCTCTTGGTGTCCCGATTTTTTTAAAATGCCTAGGCATGTCTCCTGTTCCGTCCACTTTTTATAGGCTGGATTTATGTTTGGAACTACTCTGTTCATGGTAGATAAAAAAATCAATATGGCTTGTCCATCTGTGTCTTATTAACGTCGCGCGGAATCCCAACTATTTTACAACTGGAAATCTATAAAGATTGACTGGCAGATAGGTTTCAACTGGATGGGATCATGACTCAATAATGATTCGGGCGATTCTCCGGTTTTCTCAGCTCTTTCAACGTTGGTGCACTCCTCTTATAGTGTTCCCTAAAAGCGGGCTTTTGTAGCTCTTGCTTTCTTACATTTCAAGAGACATACAATATAGTCGCGCGCGCTTTATTGGTATTAGCTTGACCTTTAATGTAAAAAACGATTTGAAAACTTTCATGAGAGGGTAAAAGGGATTTTTGACGTTTCATGAGATGAACCAAAGTTACACCAGAAGTTCGAGATGGTTTCCTGCCGTTGGATATTGTTGCCGGCTTTGAATATTTCTGGGAAAGACTTGGTATTTTGAAAAGCAGCATTTGAAGACCTATTTGCACAGCTTTTTACAATAATGTACATGACCATCAATCGTGGATTCCATCTAACCCTTAAACTCTAGATTCAGTGGCGAATACAGAGAGTGGCACAGGGTCACGTGATCCAATCTGTACACATCGTTTAAATTCCCATTACAAATAAACACTTTTTTGTTAACAAACTAGCTATTTTCCGAAGGGTTTTAGATAGGCCAAAACGTGGATTCCGAATAGAACAAATCTGGCTTTAAAGTGATTGTAAATAAATCAAATTACTAACAGTGGTTTTTGAATTCAAACTTTAATTTTCGAATACATTTTCCCCAAAGTAGTTGCTAGTATGAAAAGCAGTCGTAAAAGCCGTAATTAATTTTCAAATTATAAAAAAATAACTCAAGCCCTAGTGGATAACTAATTTTACATGAGAAGAAATACATTTAGCAATTATAATACGTATTTGAAGCAAAAATGATTTTGTGTGCATTCTTTAAGGTGGGCCTTAAGTTACTAATTTACATGTAAGTGATTTCGTAAGTGCCGCATTCCATATGGGTTTCAAAACTTGGAATGCGTTATTCTACGCTCTTAGCCGATGTCTTTTGGTGTGTTTGTGTGTACTGTTTCGTGTAGTACCTTACTCAGTGAATACTGGAATACTGGCGCGTGAATTCGAAAATTGAGCTTTGATAGCTTCTTGAAATTGTTTAATAGTTGTTTCTATATGTTGTTCGGTTTATACCATGTCATCTTACATGTACAATGTGAATTCAAAAATAAGGGAAGATTTATTGCGTTTAGCACCAGAAATAAAACCGCCAAAATGTTAAACTCGTAACCTTTCAGTCATAATATCAGATGGTCTGTCCAATGTTCATTAAATATTATTTATCTCTTGAGAATTTGAGCTGAGAGTGATATCAAAACATTTACTCCCGGAACCGTGTCCACTTGATTGTAGGGAGTGTGTACATGTATATTTGTTAATCATATGCGCAGATGCAGAAATGTAGAAAGCAGTGCATTATTTTCGTTCATTTTGTCTGAAATATACTCAACTATAAAATAAAAAAATCGCATTTGTGTGAGCATCTGAGAGACATCAATTCTCGATTGCACTCTCAGTAACGCCCCCTCTTGCAAGTTTCAACTCTAGAGAGGCCACTTTCACCCTCAACTCCCAATTTCGCATTTTCATAAGAAATCGGTTTGTCATTATTTGTTATTAAAGAGGTGTCTTGGGTGAAATGCCACTTGCTTCAAACGCAATCAATCCACATTAATGAAGTGGCTTTTAAAGAAGAGCTGAGGTACCAGTCTGAGTAAAATCAAAATCAAAAGGTAATCTTTTGTAAAATACTTTTGGCATTTTCGTAAGTTGTAGAATGATTGAAGGTTGAAACGCCTGTTTTAATATTCTCAAATACATAATATAGATTTATTTTCTCCCCTTCGTATTTTCCAATTTTTCTCCTGTCAGCCTTTCGCTCTAAATTTGGCCGATTAGCCGTTAGTCGAGGTGGCATAATATTTCCCACAATCGTTAATCATTGCATGTATTAAACTCTTTAGGGATAGGTAGCTGAAACCTGTCATGATTCAATCAGTAAGAACGGCCAAAGTGAATATTTTTAGCGAAAATATTTCTTAGTCTCGACTGCATGTAAATATAAGACGGCGAACTGACGTTTGCGGCTGTCAAAGTAAATAAGATTGTCGTCAGAGGGGCGTCAATAATTAAATTATTTGCCAGGCATTCTTATCTTTTGATAAGACACGGTTAATTATGTAATGGTGTAACAAGTAAGTCGTTTCCGAAGCACGAATTCCCAGCGCAGACGTTCATTGTGTCACTCAGGAGAGCAATTTTTTTTTTTAAAAAATGTTAATATCTTAATGCTGTTTAACGAAGTCGCAAATTACGCTTGCACAGACAGATTTAATTAATATCCTAGACTAATTAGTGGCGTATAGGCATGATGCAAGCAGTAATGCCATTTATATTTATATTCCGAGTAGCTGCTCCTCTCTCGCAATTACGTTAGACACAAATTCAGACAGAAAAGCAGCTCCCACTTAAGTATTGATTGTCTTAAGTGAAGATTTGGGTTAAGAATGGTGAATTTAGTGAAACGGAAGCCATGTTTGCAAGTGAGGGAGGGCGAAGTCTTTAAGTAACGTTTTTCCCAAAATGTTCCAAATTGAAAAAAAAAAAAACGCCGATGAATTCGTGAAATATGAAATTAGATTTTTATTTTGCAGAAGTTTAAAAGTGCGACACACTGCAACTCTTTCGATGATGCGATAACTCACTTACCATATTGGGAGAAAAACTGATTTGTAGAGTGAGAAAATGAATACAACGAAAACTGTTTGCGATAGGCCATAAGAGTAAGTCATCCAGCAAATTCTGCTTTAATCTATGCAAGCTCCGTTTGTTAAATTGCCGATTCTGGCCAGTTAATGGTCCGGTTTCATTTGATGGAACTTGGTACACCGCGCAATAAACAGTATCCAAAAGTTCTAGATCTTGGAGATAAACGAAATGTTGATCTGTATCTTTCAATTTATACACATTTTGATCAAGTGCGATTGAGATGCTAGATCCGGCAGTTTTTAATTAAAGACGATAGCGCATTATCCAGTAGGCGTACCATTGTGGAGGCAATCCAACCTGGAATTATTGATCCGAGTTGGTTTGGTGGTACATGTATTATGCTTTTGGAGATGGAGCTTGCCTTTAATAATTTAGGGTTCAACTTTAACGAGGCCAAACGACATTCTTGTGCAGTTGGTAAATATCACTCAGCTCATGAATAATTGACCAGTGCTTGTTATTCCTGTTGGCCTTCGTTAATGATTCTGGTAATTAAGTAATAGAACGAGCTATTAATCATTCGCCAAGTAATTAACAAGGTTCGGTTGGCGATTCGGGTCATGTCATGCATCATTTTTTTTCTTCTCGAAACCGGCCATGTTGTGAAAAATGTTGGGTACGTGTTACGTATTATTTCAGATTTGTGCCTTAATAAAATGCAAAAACAAAGATCTATCATATTACAGTTTTGAATTTTATGATAAATTTTTGGTAACAAACAATACTTACGACGAGAATAACAAGATAGCCAATTATTTCTATTTTTCTTTGGTTTTCATTTCCGGAAAACCGCACCTAAAAAACCTATTCCAATGATTATTTCGCTGCTTCTATTTTTTCTCGTGATCCAAGACGTATGAGTTGTTATCGCTAGTAAAATGAATTTTCAAAATTATTACTAAGCCTCAGCAAACAAACTGTGATTTTTGAAATTAAAAGTTTCCTACATTTAGAATGAATTAGTTAAAGGGACTGTCCTCCGTCATCCTAATTGAACAACCGCATTGAAATTGGAAAGTTTTCAAGCGGATAATTAAACTGTAAAAATTACCAATAAATGAAGTTTTTGTGGAACGGAATGACGTCCATACAAACCAAATTGCCCTTATTTTTTACTCTGGAAATGTAAATATCTTACGCAATACATAACCTAACCCAATAAGAAGATCACCATGCAAATGAAGTACACATTTTTGCTTGAAAAACTCATTATGCGTGCTAAATTTATTTTCCCATGTTGGTCGTGCAGTAGGGCCTGAGTTATTTCTATAATTTCAAACATCCCGTTTATTTATGAAAATATAAATGCATTTAATAACAAACGTCATGCGACCTCCGGAACCGGAAACGGGTTTTTCTGCACGGGTAAACAAACTTAATAATAAGTATCTGAAGCACTAATGTGGGAGTAATTTTTTAGCATGGTGGGGTGGTAGGCATCTTGTTGACTCAGCCTTAATCCATATTCGTTCGATAACATTGCACACATGTACGCAATTGTGCCCCAAACGTTTAAATTTCTTTTAGCTACACAAAACATCTTCATGGCTTACCTGCTTTGATTTCTAACAGGTGGCATGCAGACCTGAACATTCTCATCTCAATTCAAACTAGTTTATGCATATTATGTAATTCTTTGTACGTTCAGCAATTTCGGAAACTGCTGCTGTGCTATGAAGGATGGGTCCCATGCAGGTTTTTATTTTTACGAGAAATTAAACACCAGGGCCAATTTCGCAAAAGTCGTAAAATTTAAGAAGCCCCTATCAGTGGCGAACCCGTGGCCGTAAATCAGTTCCCCGTACTCGTTCGGAGGCCCCAAGGGGCACCCAGCTTCCGTTTGACCTTCGACCCCTGGCGCCGATAAGCGTTGGCGCGATGCTATCGCCGCCAAGGTGCTTGGTGGGCGACCTCATCGGTGCAATCAAACTGATAAATTAATTAATCATGGACGGGGCTCGTGGGCCGTATAAATAAAGATGTATTCCTGGCGGGGCATTAATGGCTTTTCGCTTGATAGCTGCATTCCCCGCACGATAAATTCCTCCGCTAAAAGCTCGCTTTTGATTTGGCTTTAGCGCCGATGCTATCCCGATGACAAAATCGCTTTTATCTCCCCAACAGAAACGCGATAGAAATGTCACAGACCGTTACTACGGCTGTGGATCCAGCGATGGATCCAGAGAGGAAATAAAAAAAAATGCGCAAATAAAAGTAAGCGAGTGGAACAGGGAGGTGTTGCTACTCTGAACGGTTGATGGGTTAATAATTTAACGCTCTCGCCTGTATCCTGCCCCGGGTTCGTCCCTTTGCAAACCCTGGGTAATTACTGCCCCTGTGGGGACAAAGGGTTTCCAACCTTGGGTCACCAAGGTTGAACGAGAAACGATTGGAATTCGACAATAAGAGCAGATTATTGTGGAGAGGTTTTTGTAACACGCTGTACATACATGTACGCATTTTTGAAAGATTAAGGCAGTGGCAGGAAGGCTTAATTCGGAATCTAAGGCAAGAGATGAAAATGCAATCTTGGAAACCTACTAAACGTTTGACTTGCGTCTTGCATGTTGCAGTATCAACACGATGCTGTTCTCTGATGTATCCTCCAGGATGGTTCCAACACGTTGAGAAATTTCGTTTTTATTAGCGGAGAATTGAAAGAATTACCAAATGATGTAATGTTCTATACGGGGTGCGTGCTAATTTTAGTATTTCCCTGACTTTCCCTGACCATCCCAAGTACTTTTATCTGACTTTATGAAAATAAATTCTGTATCAAAACTTTCAAAGGGAATATTTATTAATAACAAACTAGTAGGCGTTTTCAGTTTTATCTGTAAAATAAACGAAAATAGCTTACATTCATAAGAAATACTCTAGTACTTGGAGCACCCTCCATTGGAAAAAACACTGAGAATTTAGCCCACATTCACGAGGAAATTGCGCAGGGATTTTTCTCAGCCTACAAATTTCTATAATCAAACTTGAACAGCAATAGTGGACCCTCCATCCCTCAGACACCTTCCGCCAATTATCCTGAGATAATGAATCCTCTTTGTGATGATTTCGCAATTAACTTATTAGCTGGCGGTAATCTACTTCAAATGTCAAGACATACACATTGCATGCAAATATTTGCGTTAAAATGCCTAGGGTATTAAAGACGTTAACTAGCATAGAATGCACTCCATCAGCTTAAATTTTTTTATTGTAGCAGATTCAAAAAATTTGTTTAACAAAGACTTAATTTTATGATGAATGAAGAGGAGCTTAGTTTGGGAAACCTTAAAGTATTTATTTTTGCGTTCGTGCCGAGCCAATTTTACCAGTTATTCGCCACCTGGAACGATTTTCTTTATTTACTTTTACACCCGAATCGATTTTTAAGATACAAAGTAAGAACAATCAAGCCCACGCTATCCCATTGTTTTGAAGTTACGAATTTTTATTTTATTGTGAGAGTTCTGCAAATGAAAATATTCAGCGTTTAAAGTGGCGCTGCCTGACGTCGATAGGCAGGCTTCCCTGCGGGGCATGTTCGCATGGTTTGCCCACTTTAAGGCATGAGCATTTTGGACAAGATTTCCGGTAATTTAAAATATTAATCATGCACCAAATTCCCCCGAGTGTTGCCCAGGGTATTTACATGTTGTATTTGCCATCGAATTTCAGTTGAAACTGAACATTTGGACCACCTAGGGTTTCCTCTCAATGTACAAAAGTTAAATACGCTAGCAACCAACTAATTAGAGGGTTTGACTGGAGGTCAGCAAGCGAATGTACTAACAATACATTAGGGATCGTTTGTTTACGATCGTCGCCATGGTTCAATAATGCTCTTGCCCATAAATGAACAAATCGTAATTTGCTGACCTATTAATTTCAGGAGTACCCAACAATCTATGAGGAAATTTATTGGTTTATAATGTGGATAAACCAATTCAGCTTGAAGTTGAAAACGATAGCATGATGTTTAAAGCTTACGCCTGCATCATAAACCATTCGCCTCGATCGGAGATTACAAAGTAAGTCCTTGGACGCAAAACGGCCCATTTTTCTCTTCAAGCTTAACAGTTTCGAAAAAAAATGAATAGGTGATCAATATCTGCACATAAAAACAGCTTTCTGTAATGATGGCAATGTGGGAACGATATACTACCTCAACAGATGACGTTTTTATTTGCTTTTTTGAACATTGTGAAAGAGTCATTACGTTTTCTAAATTTGACGATTTAGGTCGAGGAATTGATATTCTAAGACGAACTATGTAGTGCATTTGAGAGTGAAAACTCTCTCGGCTCCACTCTTGCGAATGGATATGGGACTGATATAGCTTCCTGAGAGCTACTCCCGCAATTCATTACGAGTATACAACTCTCAAATGGACAGATCCATTCGCGTATTTCAGATGGTTACACAGTACAACCTGTTTCGTATAGTTGAGTGCTCTCAGGCAATTCTTCATAAAAGGAACGAATTAAGTAAACGCCCATACTGAAAAGAAATGCATTTTGAAATGCCTCTTTTTGAGAAATTCATTTAAAATGCACTTTTACACTGTCTCAATCTACATGCATTTCTAAACGAGCTCACGCTAGTCATAATCAGACTTCCGGTTTGAATTTCGCAATACAAGTGTCGTCTCTGTTGATGGGTTTTGGACGTTTTTTACATTTCAGCATCTGATGAACTTGCAGCCGATGCTCGCAAAAGATAAAAGCGAGCAGACCATCTGCGATTTTACATTCGCTTTAAACACCCAAAAGGGCACCATGCTGTAGTGTGCAACCTTGCACAAGTTCTGAGTCTTAAGAGATCTATGTCCTGATCCTCAACGTCCTGTAACCCCCTCTCCCATCGAAGACATTGCTGCAGGGACGTTTCTCTTGGCAATTAGGCATACGCGTATCACCGGGTTCCTTAAAGGATTTCCAATATAAAGTAATTAGGACGAATGTTGTACACGTATTGAATTAACTCCTTTACGCCTTGGTTCGCTTACAAGACGAACCGTGCATAAATTGACTTAGTAACTGAATTTGGTGCACTTTGGCAAATCTTCTAAAAAGAACATTCCAAAGAGTGGAAACGAAAACCTCGCTACATAAATGCATGGTTGCCAGGCTCTGAAAAACCTGCATTGTCTAAGGTTTAAGTCACAATTTTCAATCATACACTGCATCATTTTCATGAATGTACAAGTATGTACTGCAGAATTTATTATCCTTGAATCCACGCAGTTCATCGACTATCGAATACCGCGCAATCATTAATGCATTTCACATAACGGGATATAGTCGATCGCAATAATGACAGTTTTGTTGGCGAATTGATTAAATATGAAGTTTAATTAGTAGCCAAGTTGCACGTTGATGTCGAACTTGACGTTCAACTTCGTCGATGATGATACTGATATCGATCAGCGAGTGACGTCATCGATGACGAGCATGACATAACGCGCGCATATGCAAGCCCTGTTTTTGGAGCTAAAAATCTTCGATAAACTGAATTGGGTACGCATTTGCCCTACCTTTTTGTAAAGAGATACGCCGTATACCATGTGCTGGAAATATCCAAGTTATTGTAGGTTTACGGTTTCATAATGTTCAGAGTCAAACTAAAAAACTCAAACAACAAAAAACGTTCTGCAGCCCGCATATACTGCAGAGAAGCCCCGTTTGTGTGCCGAAACTTTTTTTTTTATAAATAAACGGAGCATTTTGAATTTACAAGCCAAAGCTGATACCCAAGTGGGCGACCAATTCTACATAAAGCGCAGATTGTCGAGTAATTGTTTTGCATAGTGAGCATGCTTTTGTATAAAGCCGATCCTTTAGAAGTGCCTTCCAACGTCTATGACCACCTTATCATCATCCTCAAATTTTTCAAATGACTTTTTCAAATAAGTGGGATGCAAACGGCCTCTTTAAGTTCCATGTACAGTGTATATATTTATATTTGTTCTTTTCTTTTAGAACTGGTTAGTCATGATGGCGGATGAAATGCCCGCCCCGAAAGCAAAGCGAGCGTTTTTTTCGTTGGAGGCAAAGATGACGTCACAGTCCAACATTCCTAAAGGGTCGTGTTGGTTCGTACGCAGCATCCGGCCTGTGCCTCT
>JAQIXS010000685.1:0-40610 GCA_034700785.1 Rossiulus vilnensis | reverse complement strand
ATCCTTAGCATGTTACACTAATTGGTCGCAATGACGATTTTCACGCCTCGTCTATCCGTAACCACCGGAAGTAGGCGCACTCTCAGCGGTCAAGTTTAGCGATTTCCCCTCAAAATCTTTGTTTTCTACTTCCCCCTTGTCCTTTTTCTTTTTTCTCGTCCTTGTCGTTGGAGGGCCCACTCGAATGGGCAGCAACGCCCTCTATCGATTGTTCGGTCAGCAACAATGGCCGAAAATGGCCAAGCAGTGACATCCGGTGCGCATTGTTACGGCTGACTCAAGACAGGTGGCTGATGGGTAATTAATAAGGACGCTTCCATTCTAGCCCCCACCCCCGTGACCTTCAGGTCCCCATTCCCAAATTTCAATACAACCCGATGATGTCACACCTTACTGTGCACGTGTGAACACATTTTCATAAAGTTTATGCATTTACGAACACTATTTTATGTTCAATTGGTTTTAAACCGTCATCATGACGACATCTTCAAATTAAATCATAAGTCAGAATTTCGTTATTATACCATCATTAGAACGGTTGTTTTCTATTACGAATTTCTAAAAAGCGGCGTTGTAACAAATTCAAACGTTCCTTAAATATTTATCATCAGTTGTTTTCGGTTCTGTTGGATTTCAGAAATCACACTACTAGACCGTTACAAAAAAGTCACTCTTTATGAAACCAGCATTACAAATCAGTTTGGCAGTGATATCAGTGCAGATTTACTGATGTGTGGAATTGGTAGAAACTATTGATATCAGTGAGTGTTGCACTGGTCCACAGTGGCATCAAATGCAATTACGTTTGACATGGAACACCTGTATCACAACCGACTTTTTAGTTGTTGTGTACAGCTGACATCACTGTCATGATCATGATCAATATATCACTGTTAATGATCATAATATTGAAAACATGCATGCATTCCTAAGAGTGGTTCACTAAGGAAAGGTAATATCAACCATGACATCGTTGTGCATAATTTTATTTCACTAATTGCAGACATGCTAATGTCAAACCAACATTTGCAGTAATACCAATAATGATAGTGATGTCATCAGTCGTACAGATGCCAGTAATAATAGTGATTACCGATTATTGCAGTGTGTAGTGACGTTATCACCGAGAATGCTGATTTGCACTTCACTGCCACCAGTTGTCCAAAAACCCACTAGGTGGCAGCATGGGAACATTTTAGCACTGGCAACACAAAGCGCCCCCTATATCGCCTAATGAATGGTCATCAGCACAAGCACGAGCGCGTATCACAAACCGTTTCTTCGAATGCCTTCTGGGAAACCCATGAATGGGTCGAATTGTATTATTTTAAGGTTGGCGAAGCGAGGGGGATGACTAACCGTCCTAATAGCGCGTTTCCGGTTGATGGGGGCCGGGGGTCAAGTACCCTCGTGACCTGCATTTTTTCGCACCGAGAAAAACAAAAAGAGCGAAGAAAAGCTACCACCGAAATCCGTCCATCTTCTTCCGACCCCCTTGAACATCGAGCAAACAATAGGATGAGCCTTACAACGTTACCAGTTTACCACTAGGAACTCATTCCGTGATTTAAGTGTTCCCTGTCTGGAACACGTCTGGAAACCCCAGTAAAAACGATGTTTAGCGTTCCGGCGCCATGTTGGAACGCATTGAGAGAACATTTCAGAATTGAAAGATCTGTAAGATGTTCTAGCGGCGTAACAATGAGGGAACTCGTTTCAATGTTTTATTTGTGGGTTTATCACAAAATGCAAATGTTAATTTCTGTTGAAGCAACACCAGAATGACGCTCCCTATAAGTGGTGGAATGCATGACGCTCCATAGATAGAACACGGTTTCAAACTTGTTCCATTGATAAAACAATTGAATAACGTTCCGGTTGTTATAGACAAATAGAAAGATGTTACATGGTGGAACATATCTGATTTCGCATAGAAATACACGCTTAAGATGTTCCACAGGTGGAGCACATTTCAACGACGTTCAATTGATGGCAGAATTCGTAAAAATAAATTCCACAAGTGGAATGCATTTAAACGACGTTGTGTTAACAAAACATTTCATAGCTCTTCCGATAGTGATGGACACATAAACGGATGTTACGCTGGCGGAACATTCAATTGACGTTTCATTGGTGGTAAAATTCGTAAAAATAATTTCCATTGGTCGAATACGTTGAAAAGGTGTTCTTCTGATAACATGTGGATGAAGCTCCATCAATGAATGTTCCAACGGTGGAACACATGAATTTGTAATAGACGTGTTGCTATTGGCGGAATTCAGCACACGTTTAAATGCCTTTCCGTTAATTTGAATTGTGGCATTGATGATTTCCATTGGTCGAATAGTGATAAAGTGATAAAAACCTTTCCATTGACTGACATTGACATTCAAGCAAGAATTCCCAGTGGTGGAACACGTTCCACTGGCCATGGTTTATTATTCTGGATGGTCTCCTTGACCCTTGACACAAGGATTTCAATCTCTTATTGTAATCGCTGTTATTCATTCCCTGAGACAACTGATGAGTCCAGTGTCACGTCGATTTTGGTTCGTTGCACCTTTTTTTACAGGATGGGAGGGGAGGGGGTGGGTTAAACAGGTTGAATCGAGGGGTCTTCGGACACTCGTTTCGGACAAGAAAGCTATTGTCTTTGGTGGAGGAAGAATGGAAAATCTAGACTCTTTGTTTTCGCAATGGGAAAATTGAAAGAAAACCAGGCAAATTATCATCATCGGTGTATGTTAACGAAAAGTACATAAATAATACGTTGCCCTGCACGGAAAACACGACTACAAGCGCTTTATTTATATAAATGAATATAGCAGTTTTTTATCGTTTAAAAATCCCACTGTATTCTATTATTTTTAATATATATATATAGACCCACTTATTTAAAAAAAATGTAGTTTTTATTGTGATTTTCCCAAAGCACGTTAAATGTATTTGATTTATTAAGTTCTTCCCCCGAATGTATCGCTTTTAGATTAAGAAATAAAGAAATGTGAATGTGCAATATTTTCAAAAAAAACACGCCATCGAATGCATTAAGTTATTTTTAATCTGTTGATTCATTTTGCTTTTCAAACTAAATCATTCCATCAAAATTATTTTTTTATTCATCGATTTGGTTTAATTTTTTTTTAAACTGATGTGCACGTTTATCACAGTAACTTGTTGAAATTAATTTTTTCTAAAATCAAACGTCTTCAATTTTCAAAGTAACTTATTTCATCGCATTTTTAAAACTTTTTAAATTAATGTATTTATTTAAAAACGCAATGCGCACTATTTTCGCAGCAGCTAATTTACATTTGCAGAAAAAAAACGCCATCGAAACTATTACTTTTTAATTCATTCAAAAAACTAATTATTTAAAGCAATTAACAGCTGTTTGAACGAATTTTGTATGTGCATGTTATTCAATTTCAAACTAAGGTATTCCATCGGAATTATTTTTTAACTAATTAATTTGATTTAGCAATGAATAATTCCAAGGCATACAATTTTCACACTCAAATTTCAATAAGGTATCCTTACAAAATACTTTCATAGGAATAGCATCTCGCAGGTAATTTCCAGTAACAAGTTTAGCAGCTCAACGCTGTATCATTAAAAGTTTTTCTTTTAAATCCACTCCTAGATCTCCAAAATAGCGCAGCATTTCAAAACAAATACAAGGTTTTCAAAAAAATAAATAAATACGAGATATCCAACAATTTAAGTCAGCATTTCGGGCTATAAACCATTTAGCATTTAGGTATTAAGACGAAAAAAAATCGTTTTTATATTTTTCCACGTTAACTTATCAAATCTAAATACTAATTACATGTACCACTGTCAAATCCTTTTCCCCCTTCAGTTACTTGACGTGATCGCTAGATGGCGCCACCGGTACGCGTTGTGCGTTTGTTTCTAACGACGCGCGTCGCAACGCATAATAAGAGCTTAAAAAAACCAAACGAAACAACAAGCAGAGCGGCGATTGGGGGGGTTTGGCGTTGGCGGCGTCTTTTTGCAGCCCTGCTGAGTCGACATTGAAAAGCCAAAAAGTTGATTAAAAAGCAAAATCCGTCGCCCTTCTCGATTACTAAGGGCAAGTAAAACAACTGGATGAGTCCAGGAAAAAAGTAAAACAATGATAATTTTCAGAGGATTTTTTCGCTACCAAGAGACATCGACTACAGCGTAACAACGAAACGTCTTTTATGTGTTATAAAAGACGTTTCGTTCGTTTCGCTACCTTCGCGAAAATGTCATTGAAATGTGTTTTTTCTACGTTGGGTTTATGAAATTTGACGTTCATTTGTCAATGGAAATGGTGTCGTTTCACCTACTAGTTGCAAAACTTGTATTCGGTTATTGCCTAAAATCTTACTTATTTTGGATATCTCGTATTTGTTTTTTTGAAAATAATTTATTCGTTTTGAAATGCTGAACTATGTTAGAGACTAGAGAGTGGATTTTTTAAAAAAAAAACTGGAAATGAAAACTGTTACTGTTACTAATATTACCTGCGAGATGCGAGGCCTATGAAACCATTTTTTAATTACAGTTAGTTTTAGAAAAATGTGAAATGTTCGGTTAATATAGTTTCATATAAAGTCCACGGCAGTGACCACTGAAACGTGTTCACACTCTAGTTATAAAAACATTCGTATAATAAACACTAAAATATTTATACGAAAAATAAATCGAAGACATAATGAACATAGCATCGCACACAACTGAAACCAAAACAACCCTCAAATTCTCTAAATTCTTAATGTGCTAAATTCGATATTTTCAAATGAAAAATAACCTTATAAGCAGGTGCATGTAGGCCCAATGCACTTTCTTCTCCAAAATGCAGGTGTATTCACATTTTGGTGAATTGAAATTTGACTGCATGGTTTTAGTCAAATGCAAGCATATACCCAAATTTACTTTGATCAAAGTTTATAAATGTACAGCCTACCCATTACATACCCATACAAAATACCCCTAAATCAAGCGGATCAAGAAAGAGAACTGTCAAATGCCCACCAATGCAAAAACACGTTTTCTAGCACATTTTTGCTTCCAAGTTCTTCCAAAATCCGACAATGTGCTATTAATTCTGCCGCAAAAGCTATAAGGTCTCAACGCCTCCACAAAGCGAGGCGTGGGAAAGCTCGAAAAAACCTCGAAAATGTCTTCCGCTCGGAATGCGCCTAATTATTCTCGACTTGCGGTCACGTCGGGCCATTACGCAAATGGCCTCCCCCGTGCATATTTCTGGGGCCTTTTTGGAACGGCAGCACGCACACGCACCTGTACCGGTTAGGATTTGCCCAGGCATGACCCGTGCGTGTACGCGTGAGGGTGAAAATTAATTTCGGAGAGAGGAGGGAGGCGAATTAAAACTAAGAAAATGGCTTTTAGTGAAAAAGTTTTTTTTTCGGGGGAGGGGAAAAACTGACTTCGGCGAGTTACCCCCTTGCGGTCATCGGAATTTAATAATTTCGTATTAAATCACGCTGTTTGGTATCAGAGTCCTAATTGCGTCCGAGCACGAAGGGGGCGGGCCAACGGACTCTTGATAAAACTGCGGGTGAGCGGGCTTTATTAGTGGGACAAGATGAGAATATCTACATAGTTTTGGGGAATTAAAGAAGGGGTTCAAGGAGCGTAACACCCTCGCCTCATCGGATCCAAATACGATTAATATATAAATTACGCAAATGCATAGCAGAATTCACTAAGAAATGAAATTATCAACTAGCCCAATTTCCCCTGACATTTTCCGTATTTTTACAATTTTCCCAGACCATCCTGACACCCTGATGCAAAAATAGCACAAGCGCAAATGCATGGATTGCTACGATTAATTTTTTTTCCCTATTTCTGCAAATGCAGGACTAACAGACTGTCTTCATTTTAGTATTAATTAATAACTAACCAGATCTGGATTTGGCAATGTAATTTTCCCCTGCCCAAGTCGAGAATAGTGTCATTAAATTTTTATCAAATCCCATTTTCAACTGCTACCATAGGAATCAAAGGAATCTAGAAGGTAAAAATCTGTACATAAAAACGAATTTTGAACACATTCTTAAAATTTCCCAAGCAAGCTGGAAAGAAAGAAACTACTGAAAATCGGTAAATATTTGTCATATCATGACTTTTCCAAGATTCCCATGACCTGAATTTAATTATGAAACTAATTTTCCTGAATTTTTCACAACAATCGCTGACGTCTCTCCAATTTCCATCACAATTACAGGTTTTCCAGGTCCGTGGAAACCCTGAAGTGATAAATATCTTCAGACCTTTTTCAACCAATTAAGGGCTAAAACTATAATTTTTAATACTATTCCATGCATATAGAGATGAGTGAATGGCGCACCCTTTAGATTCCGTTATAATTTCAAATCAGGAATAACTAGTATTATTAACAGCAGGTTAGATTCTAAGTATTCGACTATTTTCGAATGGAATTTGAGGATTAAATTATTTTCACGGTAAGACCAAGACGATGTCTAACAAGACAGTCAGGTCAAAATAACTATTCCTAGAATATAATTTTCCTAGAACAACTTTATTCCTACAGTATCACTTACGTCTAACTGAGAACACATACATGTATACAAAAGAAATGCATTTAAATTGAGATGACATCTCATTTCAATGCATTTTCAAGTGCAATGAAATTTCTTTTGCATATGGGAAATCCTGGTTAACGTCTTGAGACGATGTACTTGAGGCCAACAATTATGCTTTTGGCACTTTCGGTAGGACCAAGACCTCACGTGACATGCAAGCTCCAGTCAGATGAAGACATCTTGACCTTCATTTCAAAATCACCGCAAAACAGGAAATATGCACAAAGGCCTGGTTGCACCAACAAAAATAAAACCTCTAACTAAAGAACAGCTTTGCGCCACAGCAGGTTAGCAGTTAATCATGGTTTAACGTTTAACCAGTTAACAGGCAGGGTTAACGTAAAGTTTGCGATATAATGCAATCTTCCCAGAATCCCTAGTTTCAACAGGCGATCTCCATGTTTAATGTACTTTGTGTTAACTCTCAGGTTAACTTGTAGTTATAGATATCCTCAGGTCACCTAACCTTTTATTTAACCTACATTGGTGCAACCGGCACCAAGGTAACCAAGCTCTTGCGGCACTTAAGCGCATTGTATAAATGATTATAAGTGTTGTAAATAAGTGAGAGGAAAAAGTATTCAACTTGAGAGCGTAGTAACGGCCGATTACGCTAACTGCACCCGCGCTTAGTCGTCGCAGCACTGGTCGATTCCAAGTTAAGGTCCAGTGCCTGGCTAAAAGAGGCCAACCGGAAACGGTTGCCCCGAGGTTCCCCTCAATAATTCGACCGCCCCCTCCCGCTTCTCATATCAATTGAAACTAGGGGAAGTGGACTTTTTGTCTTTTAATTTCGACTTCTTCGCTCGAACACTCTTTTAAATTTGAAGAAAAAAAAAATCTTTGTGTAGTTTCGCATTGTTTTTTTTTTTTTGTTTGTTCCAAAACTCCCCGACAAATTTCTTTTCGGAGGGGGTGTTTTCTGGTGTCCGATTTGTGCGGCTCGGTGCTGTTGTTGTTGTTTTTTGTGCGCGCGCTGCCCCGTCGTAATTCGTGACAAGGTTTTACAAACAAATTAGTCTCGAATCGCCGATCGCGATGACTGGGATCTTTTGTTAAATTGATTCGTGATTGCAATCAGGATGGGGGCTTCGCGTCATTATCGTAATTATGCCGCTGCTCCGGAGGCTAAGGGGTTCCCCCGCAAACGGGTCACACACACGGGAAACGGAACGCAGCGGCCATCTTGAAAAATGGCGTCATTTCGTTTTGGAGTTTGTGGGAGACGTCGAAAAGTCGAATTCGAAAGGGTACCTAAGATTTAACAAATCGCATGCGAGGCATCAACGTTAGTATCAGGGGTGCCTGGTGGTATTAGGGGACAACCTAACTAGAGGTAAGGGCGATGGGGTTTAAAAAAGCTTCTCCTTACCTGATTGGCTCTCTCCAAATCAGTCACGATAATCTCCATTTCATCCGTCCTGAGGAAATAATGAAGAAACAGTTGTTAATTTTTGGTTGGGACAGTGAAAAACGTGAATATGGTCCATATATGGGTATAGGAATAGGTTATAGATATACAGTGAAACCTGTCTATATTGACCGCCCAAGGTTGACCTTGCATAATGTCAATGCAATCATGTGGCCAATATATTGAAAACAAATTAACATTAACAGCTTAGGGGGGGGGTTTCAAAGGACCTCAAACATCGGCCAATATGGTCAGGTGGTCTAAATAGCAAGGTGGTCACAATGGCAAGTTATATATAACCTATATGTGTATATAACCTATTCCATATATGGTTAAGCTAGAAACTGACCGCAAATGAACGCATATATAAATCCATGTAACCATATAAAACCATAAATCCATATAAAACTATATAAATCCACATACATGTATTCGAACGATGTAATCAAAATATGGGCGACAAATTACTTTTTTTTAAAGCATATTATCATTATCTATTTCATTTGCTTATTTGTTCTGAAATTTCTAAAAAGCATTTCCTTCAATTTAAAATATTCCGAAAAACACTTCGGGCCACTCAAAATTAAAGTCAACATTTTATTAATATTGTCATGCATTAAATTTGCTTAAGGGAAGTGGACAATAATGGCATTTTAATTAATTGAAAATCTCACCATTTTCTTAACATGGCCACGTATGCAGCCATATATGCTTTATCTAAAGTTGCCATGTTTGGCCATGTATAGCCTAAATATATTATGACATTTTCATGCCTGGTCCATAATGGCATATATAACCCATATATAGACATATCCTACATTTACATGCACCATCTGGTGGTAAAAAAGATTTTGAGTGCCCCCCCCCACCCCCCAAAAAAATATTTAACGTTGCCAGGTTTTTCGGAATATTCAAAATTGAAGGAAAGGGCTTGTTAGAAATTTAAGAAGAAATAAGCACCAGAAATAGATAATGATAACATACTTTTAAAAAAGTAATTTGTCGCCCATATCTTGATTAAATCGTTCGAAACGCTAGTTAAATATGGTGGTAATCAGTAAATATTAAATTAAATTTAACCAATTCATTTTAACTTATTGCCGTTTGAATTTGAACACGTTCAAAGGCATTTTTCCTTGTTTTTTTAAATTGAATCAAATAGTTATTTGCCTTTATTTATTCTTTTGGATTTTCGTTTCAAATGATCGACTGCACGCATGAGTATTTTGTTCATTAATTTAATGTTTTAATTATCAAAAGACCATAACTGGTATTACTTTCAGATTTATCTCATATTTTTGAAATCGTGAAACGTTCGAATGCACGAGTAACGTCTCGTTTATTGTTGTGTAGTTTGAATAACAATTGAAGACAAATAAATACAAAATATATATACATATGGTATTTTTACATATCGCCTTTGTTTTTGGCATTAAGTTTTGTTTGTGAAGATTTCATTAAAATTGACAACAAAAAAGGATTTTTTTAACACAGATTATAAAATACAACCCTGAAGGAGTGTCATTTTTTTATATTGCACTAACATATACATAAAAATACAAGTGAAAACGTAACCAGACGCAATCGTGTTGCACCATGCAGCTGCGCAGGTGCTCGTTAGCGTTAATCGGCGATTAAGCTATCAATTGAACGTCTCCGACGACTGCTAATTAACGAGAACAAATTTTAATTGGTGGCTGGCGTACGTCTAATGACAATGGTAATAATAATTGCGTGCGCATTTTTAAACCTTTTTTTATCATTATTATTTCAAACTTACTTGGCGTGACTATCTTCATCGTATCTCGATTTCAGATCGAATAATTCCGACTGAGAACTTTCCAAGGCTGAAATTAGAAAAAAGGACAAAAAAAATAAATATGTGCAGTCGCAATATGTACAAAAAGCGCGGCTCTAATTAGCACAATTTCAGTTAAATAAGTAATATTCGCCATTATTAACGATCGGGCGGCTCTTTTAAGCTAATGAAATCGGTCGTGACTGATAGGCTGCCTAATGCCCCAATTAGCCCTAATTTTAATTTCTGTAGCATGTAAATACAGCTTGTAGAACGAAAGCAATGCAAAATGGAACTTGTGCTTACTCATCGAATAAGCGAGTGCAATTCGTCGTCGGTGAAACGCCAGAGACTACTGACGAAAATATTGACACGATCGGAATCGCTAACTTACTTGATTCACTTCGGCCGTGATTTTCGCAATTTCGATATCGACATTTGACGCATTCGATATCCCGCACCGAATATCAACAAAGTGATAACGACCCCCTAAAAAGCGTGACCAAATTTGTCAAAGTGCTCCAGACTGGCGACCACGACGGCGGAATTTTAAAAACGTCATCAATTTCTATTGAAATTCCCGACCCGGCGATGATTTTATGACGAAATCTGCGCAAAACAACAGCGATGGAAAGTTTGGGCCCAATTTGGCCACCGCATCACGTTCGCGTGCAAACACAACACTTGAAAGCGTTCCAACGCAAGTTTAGAACGCACGTGACACGCGCCCATCGATGGATTTGGAACGACCCCCATTGGTCAAACGCCTACGTCGTTACGCTTGCAACAAAATCGCCTTTTAAGTTAGAGGGTTTACGTCCACGCTTTTAACGCCCACAACAAAAAACCAGAAGAAAAAAACTGATCGATACTGATTCATTAAGAGATGATTGACTAGATGTGATGAATAATGCATACATTACCACACACATGTTCGCATAATTGGCTTGCATTTGTTTTTTCCAATTTTCTTGTTTTAAGCGTTTTGACAAATCCGTAAAAACGTAAGGGCATAATAACTGATAATCAATTATAAAGTTTTAAACTTTATAATAAAATACCTGCATGCAATATTTTCCTGAACTGTTCAAGTATACGTTAGCATATCTGATCATTTCAAGCAGTATACATGTCAGATCTAAGTTGCAAGGGTGCTATACATGTACGCTTAGATAAGGGTTTACATTGAACCCTTGCAAAGGTGCTATATTTTTACGATAGGTCCTATATGGAATCTTGTGTACGCATTATGCAGGAATCATAATGTCGGCCAGTTTTTACTGAATAACTTACACAGCTTCAAATTAACTTCACGTTATCCTTAAAAGTAACATACGTTACAAAAACTTGCCAATAATCTGGGAAGCGAACCTAAGATCAGTGGCTTAGAGACAAACACATTAACCATTCAAGCCATCTTGTGTCAGTTAGCATAGTAGTGTTAAAGATATGGGGATTATAACATTGGGATCACAGACCTATTTTGCATTTTAGCAACTTCTGGAAGGTTGTTGCGGTAGAACGTTACGTTTTTTGCACATGTGCTAAATGGCATCCTTATAGCTCCTTAGGAGTGATAGAACCTTTACAGTACTTTTGTTTTAAAGAGTGAAGATGGTGATGCTAGTTGCTTATCTGGCTAGTTGAAGGTTCCCTTTGCAGTTCCAAAATGTTAGATAATGTTTATTTTATCGGCGCGAAATGAAAGGTACTACCAAATTATGTAATGGCATGTAGATTGTCACTATAATGTTGCTGTGTGCTTTTATGAATTTCAATTAATTAAACTATTTCGTTCTCAATCTTATGCCTTACAAATCCATAGTGAAAGTTTGAATTTTTCAAACCACCACAAACCATCAAAGCCTGTACATAGACATAATTAGATAGCTTCCCTCAATGGTAATGGTAACGTTACCAATGGTAAACGTTACGCTAACGGTATCACGAATATGATAACGTTTCAGATTTCACGAACTGTCTCTCCAAAACTAGAATGATTCTGAAAAATTCAAACGGACATCCGTTGAGCTTATTCGTGGCTCTCGCATTGCTGGAAGACATAATCGATAAGCTGGATCTCTTATTGGCTAAGGTTTAGTTCCATTCTAGTTTCGGCGTGTCGAAGACGCCCCCTTACCACACAGCATTTTCTGGCACTGAGCTGAGTCGAACTGGAACCGATGACGTGATGTGCAGTCCCGGATCCCACACCCCAGAGACATCCGGGTCCAAGAGACACAACCGCGAACGGCTAGTCCTTTGCTGGTCAAGAGCGCTAACGAGGCCTCACCGCCATCTTGGATTCGACCTTGAACGGCGTATCAATCCCTTATTTAATAAAAACAATAGCGGCTGGAAACGGCGCTGATTCGCACCATCGCCCCCGAAAACTCGCGAGCGTGGCCCGTCAAGGTCTCGTAAGACACGAAAAATCAACCGAAAAAGAAGGGGAGGAGGAGGAGGTACCGAGAACAACGAAAACACGACGACCAAACATTAGGAATGAAAAAAAACCGACCAATTTGCGATGACGAGGCCTCTCGATAAGCGCCATTCTATCGGGGGTTCGGAATGATATTGGAAGAAAAAAAATTTAACGAAAAAAAAAAAAATTGAAAAACAACTTGAAAAATAAGGCGCACGAAAAAAATCTTGGAAAATAGACCGAATTGCGTTGGAATCGACGATAACAACGTAAGTGGCAACTGGTAAGCCCTGCAAACTAAACGTTTCGGTTTTAATTTCTAAACGAAGTGAAGCGATTTGAAGAAAGAAAAAACGAAGAAGAAGAAAAAAACGACGCCGAATCAATTCGATTTAAATTAACCAAGTAAAATTTGGGAAAAGAAGAAAAAAAATTGAAAGTAAAAACGTCGATCGACGTCAGGCCAGCGAGGACGCTTACGCGCCTCACTCCTAATAAAAACCTAATCTGTTCGAAGAAATTAGGAGATAAAAACCTTCAAGTCAGGTCCAAAAGGACGCCCACCACGCAAACAAGAATTTACACGTTTTTGCCTCAAAAAATTTGACTTCACATATAAATGCCAAACTTATTTTTAACGTACACAATCGTCCACTAGGGTCTGGTATGAATTTTTAATATACAGTAAAACCTTGCTACAGTGACCACCCATTAGAGCAGCAAAAAATCGATAAATATAATCAGGTGGTCAATGTCAAAAAAAACTTTATAAGTTTAATTTATTTTCAATTTTCCCACTCTGTTTTACAGAGTAGATTTTCATCACTTTTATTAAAAACAATTGCATGGGCATGTTATTTGATTGCATTTTCATTAACTTGTTTTGATAGAAGTTCTTAGTATTAAGGTTACATACAGTACGGCCTTTCAAATTTAAATTGCTGAATTGCAATTACATGAAATTAATTTTCACGTTTAAAATTGATCTTCTAGCTTCAAAAACGTGCGTTCGGTGTGACTAACGTGATGAAATTAAGAAAGCACCAGTCATGAGGTGCAATATTAAATTCACTACCATTTTAGTTAAAATCATAGCCCTTATTGAAATTAACTAATCACATAAGTTTTCAAAATTGTTGAAACAATTCACAAGCAATAATATGATTACTAATTATGCACTTTAAGGGGAATTTCCACGCAGGCACGGTTCCCTAAAAGTGCATTTACGCACAAATAACCCAACGATGGTCAACATATGGAGAGATGCCATAGTACGGCTAGACTCCTTATTTCCCAAAAAAGCAGTCAACGGTCAAGGTAGGGTGGCGGTCAACATACTTGTAAAAATAGCATCAGCGGTATGCTTTTTCAAGGGACCCTAAATAATCGGTCAACATAGGTAGGGTGATCGATTTAGCAAGGTGGTCAATTTGACACGCTATAGTGTGATTTGATTATAAAAAACAAACAAATAAATAAACGTTCAACGCTCAACAAACATCACCGGAGGTTTCATTTGAAGGGAAACCCCTTTCTCGGAAGTCGGAAGCTGGCTTGATTCCATGTTTACTTAAATTCGGTTTTAAAAAATTAAATAGGGCGGTTGAAATTACTGTAAATATGGCCGTCCCAAGGGGATCAATGGGGGTGAAAATAAATCTTTAATTGACATCAAGCTGGACACGTATTGCTCAGCCCGTAACCCTTTCGAAAAGACAAAAATCAAAAGTGGCAAAACCCCCGAAAAGGTTGCGCTGGCAGTGCGCAGCGTAGGCGTCATCCGATTACGATCTCGCAACATCCTCTCCTGCCCCGTGACTCACTCGATCGCGTCGATATAATGCAATAACACAAATTTCGCTTTTACACCGATTATTCACCTAGTAGTGTTGTTTTTTTATTTCGCCGGCATTTTCTGCCGTTTCATCGTTATTTGCCAGGCGTAAACAGACCTGCACGGGGGAAAACCGCCGCACCGCGTGCTGTTTCCCTCGGCGGCGGATAGAGGGCGCTGCCGCCGCGTGGCGGAGGCTACCAAATGAAATCCAGTAGATCATGGTTAGGGGCGTTTAGAACGAGACACATATACCACGAAGGATCATAATTACAATTACAAACGAAGAAAAATTGGAACGCCTTGCTATGGCAACCACGGAACAGATCTTGGAAGGTACCGTGACGACAAAAAAAAGCATTCCGATTACAAATTCAAACTCATTTAACGACAGGCAAACCATCGATGCAGGCCGTTTTAATCGCCGATTAAGTGCCCGCTCGTTATTTATTGCTATCAATGACCTCGGAGCCCTTAATTGGTTGCGCGAGAAGAAGAAGATGATGAAGAAGAAGAAAATGATGAATAAAAAATGGCCGCCTTAATGTCTGATAATTGTCGATTTCCCCTATGCACGAGTCGATCATGGCGACCAATCTTAATTAATGTTAAAAAGGTCCGGTTTTAATTCGATCGAAATTGGGGGCATGCAGCCCGTTCCGAGAAATCAACCCCCCCCCCCTTCAATAGCGTCAATCCATTAGCCATTATTAATAATAATGTGGGTGGGAGGGAAGAAGCATCAAATTGGCCGAATTAAAAGCAAACAATCGAAATTAACGGCACCTGCATGGCGTGGCATCGAAAACAATGGCATCCATATTAATTAATTAGGGGTTAAATGGATTAGCATTAATTAGCGCTAATTGACGTTAAAACGCGGGCTGGCTTAATGCGCGATTAGGCTAACCGAGGACGAATTAATTAGCCCGTTAATTAGCCCGAGACCCGATTAGGGTTAATGGGCGATCGAAGCCGGGCTTAACGGCCCGTTAAGCGTGGGCCGATTGCCGAATGACAATGACGTTCAATTAGGGGGTGGAAGACAACACTGGCCCGAGCAATTAACTTTCTTCCATATTCATGGGCGCCATGGCGAGAGGGGAAGAAAAGTTGCAAAAAATGCATCCGCTGCGTGGTTAGGATCGGGCGAATCGCTTTGATAAGGCCGAATTAAAGGCCGCTCACATGCGATGTGGCATAAATTCGCAAAAGCATCGAGGAGACAGCATTTGGGATCAAATATTTCAAAGAAAATGGCACCGCCATGGAACATTTTGGCGAAAACATTTTGGGAGGCAAAAAAAGATGGCGATGATTTAGGGGGGCCAGCGCAGGACGGAACCGGTGCCAGCATCCCGAAATTCGGCGCCATTTTTGCTAATAAAAACGCAAATTCATAAATATTTCAGTAATAAAACATCTAAAACGTGTCCGCAAACGGTTGGAGTTTGCCTAATCGCTTTCAAAATCCTAACCAAGCAGCAAAACCCTTGGACCTCATAGTGAGAATTTCGTGCCTGTAGTCTGACTATTAACTAGAATGGTGCGGGGGGATTGAAATGGACCAATAGAATGATCGCTTATTGGTTCAGGCCCAGTTCTATCATAATTTTGGGCAGTCAAAATGTTGATCAAATTTAACGGCATATTCCTACTGACATATAGGCCTAGATTAATTCCACAGCAGCACAGCAGTGAACATAATTATATGACGTCACTTGGATAGGTCATGGTGACATGGCAAAATAAGCCTAATGACATTCAGTGTTTAAAAGAATAAAGTATTACGCACCATGGACATCCAAATTTTGAGGTGGGGATGGTGAAGACAGAGCCATGTCCAGAAATCGCGGGCAAAAAATGTGCACGAAATAAAACAACAACAACAAAAAAAACAGCCCACACGCCCGTTCGGTAAATATCCTTTCTTCTGGCGAAACAATGGAACTTTGAAAGCGGGATGAAATCTAGATAAAGGCAAAGTTTCGATAAAAATCGATTCGTGAAATAAGGTAAAAGAATGAAAATATTACGAGAAAGGAAAAAAAAAAAATTCAAAACCCCCGAACCGAACTGATATCAGGTGAAATTGAAGGGAAATAAAAAGAGAAAGTTATGCTGCCTGATAGACGTGGCGATAAGGCTGGGCGGAGTCACCCCCATGGCATCGTGCTAAGGGGTAAACGCACCACTTTATGCATGGGATGTTGGTATAGTATGAGGGTCTATGTATGTTGCAGACATGAGGAAGGCAATGAAGAATCAGCAAAATAAAAAAAAAGGTGGAAGAAAGCGAGGGGGGCCCCCTGCCAACTCAAAAACAATGGAATTTAAAAACGGAGAGAAAGCCGATAAAAGATTGCGGACGAAAGCCCTGATGCCCATCGAAAAACAAAAATAAAATTTCCCACGAAATAAACGAAAACGCGATAGCGGCAACAGACGCCTTTGGAACGGTCTGTGGAACGTTCGAAACGCGTTGTTCCAAATCGGACGATTGCAGAACAGGTGTCGAATCGTACCAAGCGTTTGACTACGGAACTGATGGAGGACCCAAAAACACACCGTGAAATCAAATCAAATAAACAGCAATAATAGGAAATCAAAATAAACAATGTTCCGAGTGTCTCTCCAAGCTGGCCCCGACATGTTCAAACATGCGTTCTGAAAGGAATGTTGGTTTCACTGCTATGTAATTGACGGTACTACCAAATGGTGCAATGATCTGCAGGTCGTCACGCAATGCTGTGCTTTACCAACTTAAATTAATCAGAACTATAATTTTGTTCTCAAACTGCTGCGATCCAAAATAAATGAAACTTTCAAATACGTGAACTTTACAATGCATCACTGTTTCCGTAATCTATAGTGGGTGTTCCATGTGGGTTTTACCATGAGCCTAAGTAGGAATTTGTATATTCGTTGTACAGTGCATGTGCCAAATCACCACTAAACCAGCAATAGTGGAACTTTTATTCCTTTCTGATGATGCACAGAATAACAATGCATAACTTTTTAAAAAATTGACCACAACGAATGTGGACAAGTAATATCTTCTCTTCCTGTATCCTTTAGGACCTTACATTGAAAGAAAAGGTGTGGGGGGGGGTTAATTTAGGGTTGTTGGAAATCAAGTAAACCAGAGTGACAATGAGTTTTACTGCGCTCATTTGTGCCCCTGATGAGTTCGTTAAGTGGCAGGTTGAACTGCAGGTCTTGGACATGCTAAAACCCAGTTTTCGATTAGACACCGGTCGGTCAACACGCGTAAATCCAGTGAAAGCTAAACCCAGGATATCGTAGTTTGCAAATCCGGAAAATTGGTCATGCGTTCAGTTAAAAACAAAAATGGAACAAACGGCATTTCACTCATGATCATGAGAGCAACGCAAGCTTACTAGCAAGAAAAAAGCAAAAGCAATCAAAATATCATAACATAACATCTAAGAAAAGCCAAATTAAACCAATCGCACGTTTTGAAAGGGCATGCGTGCTGCAGCTGGCCAATAAGTGTTAGAATGCCATCACCCCGTTGCGTTCAAGATTGCGACGTTAAACGAACAAAAGATTGGTTAGATGACCCCCGTCGTTGTCATTGTTCCGCCTCTCGTTTTACGTTGCACACGTGACAAAAATTTCCCCGAACAGGACACCGTGTTGGAAGCGCATCAAAAATTGGCAATTTTACCACTGCCATCTATTCTTTGAACTATTAAAAATTTCAAAAAAAAAAAAAAAAAAAACTCCGGACGAAGAGAACAAAAACCGAACAAGAAACTCGGCCACTTCATCGGCATTCAATTTACGATCTCAATTAAAGTGCAATTAGCATCAAAGGTGGACCCTGATAATTGTACACTCATATTGTCCGTTTCAAAATGCCATGCATGGGGGGTAGAGGTGGTAACGCAACGCAAATTCCAAGGAACAGAACGCTGGGGAACGCCGACTGAATTATGATTGGAACGAAATTCTTCTGCAGAATCTAAATGCAGAATATTTGGAACGGAAACGAAAACTGAAAGTCGACCGCGCCGTTCTTGAGAATGGAACGGAAACCGAAATGACACCAGTGTGAATGTAGGAATTTCACGCCGAAATCGCTGTTAAAAAGTAGTCCCTTAAGGCAATGTTTTGTGTACCCTAATAACACGATAATTTAGCTAATTAATTTCGACATCGAAATGCATTTCATGTGCGTTTTGGCCGAAATCCATGTTACGAACCAATCCCTTGAGTAGGCCTACACACACAACCGAAATCATTTTTCGGAATAAATATTTAATCATTTTATTGAATCTAAAACTGAATTTCGAAACTTTGGGCTCATCGCCGAAAAGTGGCTCCCAGCGAAGGGTGAGAGAGGCGCAATGTCAAAAATGCGGGCCTTCACGAGGAGTTTGGCCGCAATGCACGAAGATGGATGGCTTTGTCTGGACACGGACAGTGGCCCAGCGGGGGCGACCGACAAGGGCCGGTGAATTGGTCAGTGAGCTGACCTCGATGGAATCCGCATCAACTCGACATTAACAAAAACAATGGATTTTGGGGAAACTGGAGAAAACGCGTTTTCAGCTGACCAGTTCGAAGAACTAGTCTTGAGATATCAGAAATGGTTTGAAAATCAGTTTCACTGCTTGTCTGTTACGCTACGTTACGTTTACAAATTTGAAAAATTGCATACATAGTGATTAAGATTCGCATTGGCAATATTTTTTTTTAGTGAAAACTGAAGTTTAAGTCCAAAACGTAGATTTCCTCCCTGCAAAAAAGTGTGTCCTAGATCAGTTTCAGACCTTTCACAGTTTCGAAGAAGTGCGAAGATCAAACGTTTGTAATCGAACTTTTGAAAACAGGGCTCGGATCATTTTATGGATAAAATGTGCATTGACGATATCTGTTCAGGGAAAAGTGAGGTTGAACTCCATGCAGAAGTTCTGAAATTTTTTCCTTGAAAAAGGCGAAATTCTGCATTATTAAATTAAGTTTCGAATTTATCAGAACAACTTTAAAAATGTCTACACGCTGATCTCTTAGTTATTAAAACTCGTCTAGTGACAATAATTTTTCAGCGAAAATTGAGGTGACAATACAGAATTTGCAACGTAGATTTACTGAAAATGTCGATAGACAAGTAAAAGTGTGCTATTTTTCAATAAAGCGAAATTCTGAAATATCAAATTAGTTTCAGAGAAAGTTTTTGAAGAGCAATGCGCTGAGCCCTTTATTGTTAACTTTTGCATATGGAATATTTCTTCAGCGAAAATTGATGTGAAAATTAACATTTGCGATGAAGATTCGCTGAAAACTTTCCCTGCAAATTTCGATCGTCCAGTGAAACGTGTCTTATTTCTCAAAAAATTGAAATTCTGAATTATCAAATAGAAAGTGTCAAAGAAGTGCATGGATTGTCATTATTTTTAATCAAACTTTTGAAAACAATTATTTAAAATTATTAAAATTGGTACTGACAGTATATTTATGAGGAAAACGTGAAGATTTCTGAAAGTTTTCAAGATAGCGTGGTAAAAGCGTCTTAATTTTTCAAAAAGGCGCAATACTGAATAGAGCGACATTAAGTTTCAGACCTCATAAAACGTCTCAAATACGTGCACCGATATTCTGGTATTTGTCAAAACTTCAATATCATTGTTTTCAAAATTGTGATTAAATTACACAAATACGCATTCAACTAAAAGTGAAGTTAAAATCCATCATTTGCGATGCCGAATTTCTGAAATTTTTTCCTGCAAATTTCTTAAGAAAGTGCAGTAAAAACTATTTTCCATTCACACGAATATTAAAATATGCCTTAACTATAATATAATTTCTACTAAAACTTGCACTGCGATTACGCTTTAAAAGCTAAAATCGACTATTTGCACTATATGTATATTTTTTGAAATGGGACAAGGAGGGTTCCATCTTTAACCACTCCCCATTGAATCCGCCAACGGTGGTCCTCGAATTAAGCGCTCTGCCATGGAGGGTCCGAAGTTTGTGAAACAAACTCGTAAATTTGCGTTCGAAATTCCTTCCAATGAAAGAATTCAACAGGCCTGAACAGGGTCTGTTGAGTTTAACACGCGTTTTTGGTGCATTAAACAAGTCGAATTACGCAAATTTTAAGCCTCTTACTTAAGACCTACTTAAAGTCAGGACAGATGCGAGTGTTAGCACCATTTCAACTAAGTCCCACTATCAAAGTTATCACGCTATCAAAATCAGGCTACCAAATTGGAAATGCGAAAACTGAAAACGTCGATCTGGGGCCCCCAGTGCGGCGCACCTGTGCCAGAAATCTAGGATGACAATGAAACAAAGATTGCGGATCAAATCCGATGAGCATGGCCCCATTTAGATAGACAATCGAGAGGAAACCTCATGCTGGTCCTTACCGAAAATTCGGTAAGGAAAACACCGAGAGCACCATTGAAATCCCCTCCGTCTTAATGAAGACGCCCGCGAAAACAGTATGACAATTTGCCCAAACAGCAAAGATTTATATTTTAACTGCAAAAATTTCATATATTTTCAACTATCTTTTTGTACTTATATTTGCAATATACTTGTCAATTACGATAGCTTAAAGCCGTATTGCTGAAGCTCTTGAGTTTCATTCGAAGATCTAATTTCGAGCATCGGGATTCATAAAAATTTTAAGCTCACCTGCATATATTTATAAATATACATAACTATGTTTATTTATACTTATATTATGCATACAATATATTCGCCAATATATTGCAATAGCGTTTAAAGTCACAGTGCTTTGATTTATCTCTCTCGAAGATCTAATTTCGTGCGATAGGATTTACGAAATTTTCAGCTGGACTACGTGTATTTATATTTACTACAATTATATCTATGCATAGATAGGCTATATTAATTAAAACTTATATTACATCCACAATATAGTCAATTGCAATTGCGTTCAAAGAAATAGCGCCATCGATATATCTCTCTTAAGGATCTCGAAGACTTAATTATACTTAGATTATTTTTATATTTACAATGTATCTTAGCCTGCAAGTAAACTAACAATAGCGTTTGAAACCATAGTACCGTCTATCTCTCTCTCTCTCTATCTCTCAGGAATTTACGAAACTCTAAGCTGAACTACACATATTTATGCTTACAATAATCACATCTAAACATAAACTTTTAATTATACTTACATTCTTTAATATCTACAATATCTTAGCCTGCATGTCAATTACAACTGCATTTAAAGCCATTGTGCCATCTATCTCTCTAGCAAAGTTGTTAATTCGGGCATAAGGATTTACGAAGTTTTAAGCAGGACTACAAATACTTATACATACAATAATTACACCTATACATTAACTTTAATTTATACTTACATTATTTTATATTTACAATATTTTAGCCTACATGTCAATTACAACTGCGTTCAAAGCCATAATGCCATCCATCTCTCTAAGATCTATTTGTGAAATTTTAGGCAGGGCTATTCACATCACCACACACCCAAGAGTTTCATAAATCCCACAGAAACAAAACTGCACGTTGTGAAAGGCTCGAAAAAGTGCTTGGGGAGGCACGACCGAGATCGCCGATCACCGATCGCGCACCCCCGCGAGAAGGGGCTGCTGCGGCCGCGCGATCGGGGTCTTCAGATCCCCGAAAACTTTCCCGACCGAAACCCGATCTCGGAGCGCGCCTCGGGGCAGGGGGAACCCGGTGAAAAGGACGGAGGAAGTCGATATCAGACAACAGCATGAAATCACCGGCTAGCTGAAAGTTTACTTTTGTCAGGCGCGTGAGTCACGGCCGCGGCGAATAGGCCTAAAGTAGGCCTAGCGCTCCCCGCTCCCAACCCTAGAAAAAGACCCCCGAATCGTGCTCGTCCTTACCTAGGCAAGATCTCAGGCTGTGCAGCAGTAACACCTCGCGACGTTTGATCATCGACATTTGAGAAGGATTGATCGGCCGATCTCGCGAGACGCACGGCGAAACTCAACACGGAGAACGAGACGGAGAACGGATCGATGGCGGGGGCGGCCGTTCCGATGTGCCGAACATGCTCTCCCCGTTCCGAACTGGCACCGATTCTCACGCACGTTCTAAAATTCGAACTCCTTCGCCTCCGTTCTGCCCGGAATTGGAATCCTCCTGCCTTCCGGCGCCGCTTTCTTCCCAAAATCTCCAAAAACTCGGAACGCCACTGACGTTCCAAAATCTTCCACTCCCGTTCTACAATTCCAACTCCTTTTTTTCTCCCTGCTTCCCGAAATTCGAATCCTCCTTCCTTCCAACGCCGTCACGTTCCAAAAATGTGCAAAATTCGAACGCCACTCACGTTCCAAAATCTCCCACTCCCGTTCTGCGATTCGAACGGGAAAAGAGCACGCGTCGGAACTCCCGATCCCCGCAGAACACCGCGAAGAGCGCGTATCCGAGCACGCGAGCACTCCGAGGGCCCTGCCGCCCAAGGCCGATCATCCGCCGGGAGCCGGGGTCGGAGATTTGCGGGCTCGGCGCTACTAATCGTCGCAAATCCTGCTGCCGCTCGTCCTCATCGATAATCGGCCGGTGCGCCGTCGATGGCTGGCGAAGCGCCTTTGCAGCCGCTGGAGGAGCGAGCGGGGAGAGCGGCGCGGCCGGTGGCGCCGCCTGGCGGCATGACGCGCGTGGGACCCGGGGGAGGAGGCTGCGGAGCCGCGGCCGACAAGCGCTGCTGGGCGGCAGCCGTTGGCCGGGAAGAGTCGGGGAGCGCGGGCGGCGGAGAGGAGCTCGTTGGGCGGCGGCGGCTGGCGGGCGCAGCCGGGGTCTGGCTGAGGCTCTGAGCGTTCGATGAAGAGCGGTGCCGTCGAATGAGCGATCGGAAGAGGGAGAAGGGCTGCGGGGGAAATCCCTCTGCCGGTCGAGGGGGGAGGGGAGGAGAGAAATGCCGTCGGAGGGGAAATCGGCGGGGGAATGCGCGGTGGTACCGCACGCAAATTGCGACGCATGGACCGGGGAGGGGGGAACGTGGAGATGGTCGAATTCGATCGGAGGGAGACGGTTAATGAGGCCCCCGTGTTTTTTTGTTTGTTTTGACGTGGGGGCAAGGCGGAGGGTGCAATTTGGCGAGGATGTTTTTTTGGCCGGTAAAATCATGGCCAAAATGCAGAGAGGAAGCTGGTGTTCGTGGTTTCCACGATATTTCCAGGCGCCTGCTGGGATAGCATTACACTTTTTTTGTAATTTGCAGTCTATGTTTACAATATCATCTATCATTCCCCTATACCGTCTTACACAATAAACTAATCGAAAATACCGGCCAGAAGGGGTATATCCCTTTAGTGCTTGGATTCTTCTTCTATTTTAGTTTCTGTGGAATTTATGAGAAAAAAAATGTAGCAATAAACCTGGTTTTCGTGTGGTTTCGTGGTTTCCACGATATTTCCAGGCGCATGCTTGGATAGCACCTCACTTTTTGTAGTTTTTTGTAGTTTGCAGTTTCTTTTTACAATGTCATTGATCATTCCCCAATATCGCATTTTATAATGAACTAATCGAAAATACCGGCCAAAAAGGGTGTATCCCCTTGGTGCTTGCATTCTTCTAGGTTTGTTTTTGTGGAATTTATGAAGAAAATAGAGAAATAAAGGTGGTTTTCGTGTGGTTTTTATGGTTTCCATGATATTTCCCGGCGCATGCTGGGATAATGCTTCCTTCCCAATCGCCTTTCAGTCGTTCTAAACTATTGAAAATTTCTAATTTCAGTTATGTGATTAAATTTGGGTTAAACTAATTGACCCCCCTTCCCCACCGCATGGCTTGTATGAAATCAAACACAACAGAATAGAACCTCAGTTCAAATCATCTTCAGTCGTGATGCATCAACTGGTGCGCTGATTCATGAGTTCATTGAAAATGTGTTTTCGGAAATAACGGAAACTATTTGCTAACTTGGAAAAAATTTGGTCTTTTCGGACGAACTCGCAGCGCAAATCAACGTTTGGAGTTTTAAGCAAGATGTCTGAGAAATATACAGATGAATTGTAGCAAGCAATTTTTTTGTTAAAAATGTTAAGGTCACAATATGCAGGGTTCATGGGAGGCCCAAATTTGGCACATTTTTCCTCGAAATATCTACCGGTATACCCCGAATCAAAATATATACAATAATTTCGTAAATTCATTGACAAGATGCGTGTTTACGGAAACAATGAGTTGCTTTTTTTCTTATTTGGCTCCAGTCTGGCAGGGGTCTTTTTGAACGAACTTAAATACACATTTTAGAGATTGAAGTAAGATGCCTAAGAAATAAAGAGGAAAGCACTAGACGTCTTTGTCTTCGGATACACTGGTGACTTTGGTAAACTCATCGATGCAAATATTTTTTTTTTGGAAAATATTATGTCAAAATGGGGCTCATGGGAGGCTTCAATTTGGCACAATTAAAAATGCATGCCTCAAATCAAAATATCGTCAATCAAGATGTTCGAGAAAGAAGAACTGGTATACGTCTAATTTTCTAATTTAGTAAATTAACAGAAAATATGTTTTTGGACATGAATCTATTTGTTTCCAATTTGGCAGGGGTCCTTTAAGAAATACTTACAGCGCTAATCCAAGAACTAAGACTAACTTGCATTGGCGCTTTTTACTATATTTATTTATTTATTGGAAATCATGAATCGAAACTACATGCGGTTTTGTTTAAAATCAAAATATTACAGAACCATCAGTTCATCAGTTCGTGCAATTTGAGCAGTACTCATTGCATAACTCCGAACTGGTGGAACCCTGGCAATTACGGACATGTATATATATGTATCTGACCATGCACTGGCCACACTTGACCTATCAGGCCATTAATTACTGACCATCATTGGTATATCTGGCCATAAATCGCCTACACTGACCACATTTCAGCTCAATCAGGTCACATAGACTACATCTGACCACAACATTCACAACATTAGACTATCTGGCCATAACCCTGAATTCAGGCGTTTCTTGCAAAATTCGTAAAAGAAAACAAGAATTTCAAGAGTGATAAAAAAGTACGAACAATCCTTGACATTGTCGGCACAAACGTAGTGAACACTAGCAACATATAGCCTGTATTAAATTCGAAGCAATTTCTGCAGACAGCTGAACATTGGTCAACCAGCTTGCAGGTTTCAAGATAAAAGATTAAGAAGCGTTTTTTGAGTATGGGCCTTTATTTGGGTTTTCTTTTTCAACATTTTTTCCAACATTCTCCACCAGAAAAAAGACAAAACAACTTTCCAAAGGCCCCAGCATGTTTAGTTTAAGAACGTGATGGAATCCGCCTTTACCGCAAAGAGCCGCTGTTTTATAGGACGCTTCTGGTGGCTGACGCGCGTCAAAAAACCGTTCGATATAACGTGGGTTTTCCGCCGCAGCCGCTAGATGGCGCCGCACGCTCGATCCATGGGCTTTTTCTGGAACGAGACGTGCGGTAGACTGGGTTCGGATTCCAATTCCGACTCATGTAAGCATCCAAGGGATTTGCGTGTTTTAGATCCTTGCGTTTTATAAGCTTACTTGACATTTTCAATGACTTTTTTGCTTAGGGCATTCTAACGTGTCGTTTTTTGTCCCCACTTGCTTGCATTTCTAGTTTCTAGAACAGCATATTTTTTTTGCAAATCTTTTTGAAAACTAAAAGCTGACAGAACCAAAATTTTCTCCTATGAAAAAAATATATACGAAGGATATATAGCAAACATGCAAATACATAATATTTGTTATAATAAAAAATATTGGTAGGATATGACAAATATATTGGTATAAATATAGGCCTATAAATACATATCGGCAATATATTTTCAGAATATATTTTAATGAAACACTTCATTGAAATATTTCTTTTTGTAACTATACTGAAAGCACAACATAAACTGCATTGGTCAAAATGTTATACTTTTTTTATAATTCATTCGAAAAAATATTGCAACCGAATTATTAATATTCTAAATTTACATAAGAAGCTCTAAAGAATTCTGATAGCCTAGTGGTAGGTCCTGGGTTCTATTCATGCCAAATTAGGTTTCTAAAACTATATACATGTATTATAATATATTATTCACATATGAAATTTGGCCAATTTCGGTATATTTTCAATACATGTATAACATATTCGAACATTTAAAATTTAAAAAAAAAACTGAAACCAATCATTATTCTTAACTATTGAAGATTATTTCAATCAATGACTATTAAAGGGCATTACAGACCAATCAATGATTTTTCAAGCCCTTCAACTGATTTGTTCACGCCACTCATGGGGCGTATAGAACTACGAAGGGTCCACAGAAAAACCATTTCAATCAATGACTTTTCAAGGGCATTAAAGAACTCAATTTCTATCAATTTTTTCAAGCACTTGAACTGACATCCTCCATGGGGCGTATAGGACAACTGGGGGGTTTAAGCTTATATTTCATAGCCATTGAGAACCATTCCAATCAATGCCTTTCAAGGGCTTCAAAGACCTTCATTTCGATCAGTGATTTTTCAAGCATCTTCAAGCACGGCCTCGCATACGGAATTAAGACCTGTATGCAACGGTACTGCGATTAACTTCAATCGACGGAGAATAAACACAGGTTCTTAAAAAAAAACGCAAAAAAATAAACATCAAAATAAAAAATGCACACGATCATTCTGACCGACTGTCACTCGTGATGGCTGGCTGCCATCAGTCAGAACACATGACAACGACCGTAAAAAAACAAAAAAGAATCGTGCCTCCCCTGGTGGCGAGAGGGGAAAGCCGTCGGTGGACGCGGTCACTCGGAATTGATTTTAATGCGCACGTTTATAAAACACCAACAAAAAAATGAGGTCCTCTTAAGGTGCTGGAGAAAAATAAAACAAGCGTCCCAATCCCTGGTGCAAAACGTCCATTGTCGCAGTGACATCGGACACAATGCGAGCGCACGCTTCCATCGCGCGGACCACTGACCAGTGACCACCACCCCCACCGGACACGCTTTGTCGAAAAAAGAATAATTCGAAATTGTAATTGGGAGGACATTTCGGCACGCTTGACCACTGGGCGCTAAAGCGTTTCGGTCGATTTTTTGACTGGCTTCAACCTTCGTTGCGTGGATCCACGAACGTAAACATTCCTCATTCCCATGCATCCCAAAAACAAACAAAAAATATAGAAAAAACACGAAAGCTTGGTGGTATAAGCATTTCGAATTTGAAACAATACGAAATTCGGGTGTAATAGCAGAACTCGGCTGAGAAAGAATCCAAATTTGGAATGTAACATTTAGCATGTAACATTTGAAACGCAGCTTGAAATTGGAATAAAAATATGAATTTCAAATTTGAATAAAAACATAAAATTGAAAGTTACAATAGAATCTACAACGCCAATCAAAATTGGAATGGAATACTAAGGCGAAACATTCTCAAAAATGTCCAATGGAAGGTACAGTATATCTGAATTGGAATTATTAGACATGTACTGCACAATTGGGATTTAAAATGTTTTAAACTATGAATTTCAAAACCATAATTCGAATATGAAACAGAATGCAGAATTCGGTTCTAAGAGACAGCACATACAATATTTTAGCACGGTTTAAAAGAAATGCCAAGAAACGATAGAATACATATATGAAAAATATGAATTTCAAATTTAAATCCAATATCAAATTGGAATTTCCAATAGAATTTACGATGCCAATCAAAAATTAGAATGGAATACTAACGCGAAACATAACTGAAAATGTTCGATGGAAAGTATATATGTAGCCTATAATTGGGATTTTAAATGCGTTGAACTATGAATTTCAAATCCATAATTCCAATCTGAAACAGAATGCAGAATTCGGTTCTACAAGATAGCAATTTGATTTCGCAGAGTTTAAAAGCGAACGTTAGAGAAGCGCCAAAACAAATGGAAGCAGAACACAGAATAACACAAAATTGGGACGTTTTTTATCAGCTTTTAAAGAACATTTCCTGTCCTGCAAATTTCTCATTCTTCAAAAGCTGATAAAAAGCCGACAGAAAATTGATCAAGTACATTGTAGAACATTTCGAATTTGATACCGTACACAAAATTTGGATCTCAAGTCGATGCAAAACCGACTTTTAAGTTTGAACGTAAAATTTAGCATGCAGCATTTCGAACGTGAAATCTAGTACGCAATTGGAATCATTTCGAACATGAAATTAAAATTTAAACAGATTTGTGTACCCGTATTCTACTTGCCTTAGTGATATCAGTATAGAATCATTCTGATATCACTAAGGTTATACTGATATCAGTATAGAATCATACTGATATCACTAAGGTTATACTGATATCAGTATAGAATCATACTGATATCAGTTTAAAATCATACTGATCTTTTCTCCATGGAGTGGCTTTTCTCTAACGTTCTCTTGTAAACCGTGCTAAAATATGCACGTGTACATGCTAAAGGTGATTTTCAACGTGAATTCCATCTACATCACACGATCGTTCTAACGCCAGCAAAAATGTCGAAGATCCGAACGCTAGCTAGAAGCGAATGCACTTTTTGTAGCTTCAACATCATTTTTTATCAAAAGTTATTTTTCGAGAAGGTATGGGATGACGTCCTTATCACACCTGCTGATGACGTAATGAACGCACCCTACAGGGATGCAACAAAAGTTTCATTTTCAATTGCTATTTCTGAGCCCAATTTTGGCCTGAAGTCAAACCGCGACGACCCTGACGCGTGCGACGCGCTCCAGCGGAAGATGGCTGGACGACTGCCATTTCCTTAAATTGTTTTATGTAGTTTTTCTCGAGAAAAAAAAAATCTTTTCTCTTCCATTTTCTTTGATAAAAATGTCGTCCGTAACAAAAGCGAGGGATTTTTCATTATCAAAAATCCCTGAGAGCAGAGATCATTAAGAGGAGGGTATTGTTATTTGGGGGAACGATCACGCAACACACGCCATGTGTCAAACAGATTTGAGCGAAAAGATGTGTCATCCCCCTCCCCTGACCCCCCTCGCAGGGGTCAAACGAGCGACTCCGATGGCGTACGCAAATAGGAAAACAAAAAGCCTAATTTGCAAGAAAATCTGAAAGCCGAAGCGCCATTTACCTTCCACAAACAATAAGGAACTGCAAAAGCGCAGAAGGAGCAAAAAAGACAAAAGATTTGGGAAAAGGTTAAGGATCGGTCATGACCATCGAAACAATGTAAACCCCCGAAGTAAAAAAAAACAGGACAGAAGACCGGACGCGTAAACAAGCACCGTGTGTGGTGCAGCATGGCGAAATGACCAACTGACCACTCGGACACTAGCCACGGGAAATGGAACGGTCGCCATATTTGAGCACCGTTTTGGTATAAAAAAAAAACGAGTACATTTCATACATCCATTTTCGTGTGTGTTTAATGAACTGCTAATTTTTATGAAGCTTGAAATGTATTTTGCAAAGCATGTATGTCCTGGCGGAAAAATCAGTATAATCAGCACAGTGGATATCACTAACCATATACTGATATTAGTAAAAAAATGTAGTGATATCACTAATCATATACCCATATTAGTATGTAGTGATATCACTAACCATGTACCATGTCCCAAAAACCACATCATCCTCATATCACCAGTCCCATAAACCAGTATGCATGTATGCATAGTGATTTCAATATAGGATCATACTGATAACGGTATAAAATCATACTGATATTAGTAGAGAATCACATACTAATTTTCCTCCAGGGTGGCTACACGCTATATATTGAATAAGAAGGAAACAAGATGCATGAACATCTTGGTTTTCAAACTTCGAATCCTTTCGGTTTTTTTAAAAAATAAAGCATTGTTGTTTTGGTTTATTTTGGTATTTCGTTGTTTTTCTGGTGATAAGTTTTGATGATTCGATCGTTGTTTTTTATCCCCCGTGGATGATAAATTAACCACTCGTGATTTCACTACAAAAATGTCCTGATTTTTAATAATTTTCCGTTGTTTAAATTTCATGCCTCCGATTGCATATGTTTTTTAATGAACACTATTTTTTTATTAAGTATTTGATTGTTATACCGAGCACGTTTTCATTTCTTATACTACAAGCGTATCAGAGCTCTTTTTTGATTTTGTTTAAAACTACTAATATCACCGGATGAGAAATTTTTATTGGCGATAAGACCTATCACCACTATGAACTTCAGGATTTTTCAATAATTTTAAATTTCATTTTCCATGTTTACAGTTCATACATCCATTTTCGTGTGTATTTCATGAACAATTCATTTTTATGAGGTTTCTGATTTTCATGCAGTGCACTTCTTATTTCTCATAACTGCAAACTTACCGGGCATCTCATTTTATTCATTTTTAATTCCTGATTTTTTAAACATCCGTAATTTTCAATTTCATATCGGGCATTATTTTTTCCCTTATTTACATTCCATAATGCAAATTGGCAAAGATGATGGTGGCCATATCAAAATGCGGCGGTAACCGCTCAATAAATAAATGATAATAATAAAAATAAAAGTGTTGATAAATTACACCCTGAGTGGAAAAGTTAAATGGCCATACAGGCCCATTTGTGGCCAATTTAGAATATATCCATCTATGGAAAAAGCCATATAAGGCCATATATACTTTTTTTTATCCGGGACCCCCTACTATATGACATATCCTTGATGACTGCAGGATATTGACAACGTGAATTGAGCATTTTTGTTACCTGTAACGCCTTTTTCATTGCTAATTTATGCACTCACATTTGAGTTTAGTTGTATTTTGTCTAATATTTATTCGGACTAGTTATAAAGAGTACATTGGACGCCATAACGGCCATGGACTTACCACTTTGGAGGTTGTTCACTTTGCATTCGGCGTCTTCTAGCTTTTTCGACACGGTCATTTGCGGTCCGTGCAGGGGGCGCTGCGGCTGCTCTTGGACCAACTGCTTCTTCTCCAGTTCGCTCTCGTTCACTTTGATCTTAACCTGGGTGCAATCGAAAAACGAATTGTTAGTCATATTCGACTTCCCAAACATTGAAGAAATTTAGAAGAAAAAAAAACATTTTAGAAAACACAACATGTGATGAATATCTAGTTCTTGGAGGAATGGAGGACATTTAAGATGCGAGGACGATAGTAACCTATCGAGAGTTGCACCTCGCGAGTGGATGCGGGACAGAGCTCTATCGCAGAGTTACTTCCGCGAGCCACTGAGAGTGCGCAGCATAGTAACCTGTTGAGAGTCTGACACGGTACCGACTCCCGAGAGTGCTAAAGAGTTTCAGAATGCCACAGAGTGCTGTCTACTGGGCAGATTTATGTGTTTCCTAGAGAGTAACTCTCACAATTTTAGCTTGGTTGGTGTAGTTGAGCTCTCAGTGAGGGAGAAACGACACGATTGGATGGCTACTATCGCTCTCACCTCTCAATTTCTTAAATTTCTCGCTCTATGCAAGTGCCATTTCCGCATAGATGAATTCACAAATCATCGAGCGAACAAGATTCTAGCTGAGAGTCAATTTCGCTACCACCTCTCAGCTCAAACTCGAGAGAGATGGTTACAATATCGCTCTCACCTCTCAATTTCCGATGTTTCTCGCTCAATGCATACGTCATTTTCAGCATATGATGAACTCACAAATCATCGTGCGAACACGGTTCTAGCTGAGAGTCAATTTCGCTCTCATCTCTCAATTTCTTATGTTTCTCACTTTAAAAGCACACGTCATTTCCGCATCTGATACACTCGCAAAAGATCGAGTTCTGAGATTCTATGCTGCGATTTCCCTCTCAGCTCAAACTCAGTTCAGGAAAACTCAAGATGGCGCCGGTGACGCCACCCAGGGCGTCGTGAATGTGCCCGCCCTCTGGCGGCCACCGCCGATTAAAGAGCAAAGGCTCATTAATTTCTGGCTGCTTTTTTTTTTTAATTAGTATCCATTTCGCCATATTTTTAATGGGGGCTGAAGATGAGGTTCAGCTTAAAAATGACATTTTTTAAGAAATTACTTAGCCCGCATAGCGCAGACAATGCATTTGCGGCTGCCGGGACCAGTTCGACCACCTTTAATTAAAATCGGCGACCGAGGTGAGGGGGAGGCGTCTATTAGAAGCAGCTAACGCCGCCAACGCGCGTCGTGTGCGGACGAAATCAATTATCGAAAAAATTGTTTTCTCATTACCCGAAAATTTGACCGCCGGTGCAGGTAAGAGCACTGCACTGGTCCGAAAAACAATCTCTACCCTACGTATAAATGCAATTAAGTTTGGACTTTCACCATCTAAAATGCACTGGTGAACTTTTAAGCTGCTGCAAGTGACGTCACTGATATTTTCCTACTGAATCTGCTGAAACGTAAAGCTGAGATTACACAATTTCGAACATATAGCCTACAACATGTGTTGTTTTTAATGCTGTCGTACAACTTATTAAAAAACTTGTTATTGACTGATATTGCTATTGGAAATGGATTTTTGTAACAATTTGTAAAACATTTTCCATTTCAGTACTGACATTGGCGTCAAACATTCCTGGGCCAAAACACAATTGACCAAATCAATACTGAGACTACTGGCAATGTGAGATGCAACTAATTTGTCTTCTAATTATGGTGCATTACCTATTATGCAATTTGTTATTGGAGGATATTGTTGTTGTAAAAATGATTTTCTGTAACAAGTAGTAAAACATTTTTCATCCCAGTATAGATGATGGCGACAAACGTAGTGGATACTGATGCGTAAAAGCTGGGTCCACACTGCATAACGAAACATTGTTACATAACCAGCTTTTAACGTTGTTATGCAACGTATTTTGTAACTTGCTATTGGACGATACCGTTGTTGTAAAGATACTGTAGCTTTATGCAACAAGCTGTAGAACACGGATTAAGTGGATGTTTTATAACAGTTTTAACTATAGTTTTGCAACTTCCTTTGATTTTTACCGACACTTGTTGGATAAGATACAACTTGCTACACCGTATATAACTAGAGAAATGTTTAAAAACATTTTTGCAGCTAGTTGTTTAACTTAGCTTAACTTAATACACGTTTGTTATTATGCGGAGAAACATTAAACAGCTACATCCCTGGAGAAAAGACCAGTATGTGATTCTTTACTGATATCAGTATGATTATGTACTGGCGTCAGTATAACCTTAGTGATATCAGCATTATTACATAAAATATCATTACGAATAAAAACTTCACTAAAACGAGCATGCACTTGCATCACTACACACCAGTACTGACAATACAACTGACTTTAATTGACCAAATAATTTAATTGCCAGTGTAGTTCAATAATGCAAGGCAATGTTCCGGCAATTTCGGTAATTGTAGTTAAGCTAATTAAGTCAAACGAATGCCATACCACTTAAAGTTGTGATACCATTGATCAAATATGTGTACAGCTGCCAGAAATAACAGCGATGATCAGTGATGATAGTAATTTAATGTCTATTGTAAATACTGACACTAGTTGTCCAAGTGATACCGTGATACCAAGTACACTCGAAAATAAGTGTTATAAAATTCTAAAAAAAACTGCAAACGAACGCGATTGGAATTGCAGACATTTTGGCAATCCTTGAAGGTCCAGTGGCCAATAAAATGGTAATACGATGGCTAATACGACAAACGTCGATATGGGGATGGCGTTCTTTTTTGCCAAAAATAACAACATTAGCATTTAATAAAACAAAATAGAATAATAAATGGGGGAAAAATACAAAACGTGGGAAGAAATACGAGGAATTAAAAAAGTGGTTTTGTTTGATGAAGCGCATCACGACTCCGACGGCCATTAAACAATTTTATCGTGAAATTTACAATGATTTCATTCGACGCAGGCATCAAACACGTATTGGCTAATCATTATTTTAATAAATAGCTTTTATCGTCTGATGGAAGACGAAACAAAAACGTGATCGGTTTCAACAAACGGCACCGGTGACGTCGTTCCGATGGCCCCTGGCACCCCGCACGTGCAGGAAAACAATATCGATACATGCGTATTTATCGACAAGGTGACGTTGTGTGACAACGCACGTATATACATGTAGTCATGGTAACCGTAAAACAGGAAATGGGAAATGTAACGTTTGTGGTCGTGGTAACCAAAATAAAAGAAATGTTTCGAAAATGGAATGTTCGCAGTCGTGGTAATCAGAAAAGAAGATGGGGAAACTGAACGCTGGTAATCATGGTAACAAAAAATAACAGAAATTGTAAATGGAACGCTCGTAGCCATGGTAACCAAAACAATAAAAAATGGAATGCTCGTAGTCATGGTAACTAAAACAAAATGGAATAACTAAAACAATAAGAAATGGAAAATGTAATGTACGTAGTCATGGTGAAATTGAACGATGGCAATCATGGCAATTAAAATATGAAATGGAACGTTCGTATCCATGGTAACCGAAAAGAAGAGCTTGAAATTGGAAATGAATGCGTAGAATGGGAATTATAACGCTCGTAGTAATGGAGTCCAAAAATGCTGAAAACGGAATTGGAACACACGTAGGGCCTAGTCATGGTGATCAAAGTAGATGAAATTGGAAATCGAGCGCTAGGTGTCATGGTAAAAAAAAAGAATTTGGGAAATTTAGAGCTAGTGACCATGCCGGTAAAATAAAAGAAATAAATGGCAAAAGGAACGTTTGTAGTCATGGTAACGAAAAGAGTGAAATATTAATACGCATTGGTTATTTGGAAAGCATGAACAAAATCCGTGTTTATGAACTCGTCTAAATTAAGTGTGATTTGTTAGTTAAAAACCTGCATAGCTAAGAAAGCTTAATTTATTTAATTGCAAAATTGTTCGAATTGAAATTTCTCTCGACATTCCTGCCGTCTCCCGAAACGTCACATGATAAATAGAAGGGTGAAATCCGCACACCTATTAGGCGGTTACCAATCAAGCCGGCATCAAATTTGGCAAAAATGCAATTAAAAGTTGGAAGAATTTCAATCAATTAAGGGCAATACGGCATGGAGGAAGATCGGAAAGAAAGGAAAGGAAAAAAAAAATTATCAATGGCGGATCGCCCCGAGCCCCGATCAAGCTTAATCGGCGTTTAAGTGGATGTGCAGCTTGGTGCAACCCCCTCGACACCATGATCAATTGACGGCTCGATTAGTTAATCGGGGAGCGGGAAAAGCAGGGCGATTAATTAAAAGGAATTAACGAAATGCACTCACCGAAGATGCGACTTCCAGTCTTTCTTCCAATTCTTTTAATCTTTCTTTTAATTGTTTGATTGTCACGTCTGCAAGGAAACCAAAAAATAAGCAATTAAGTGAAGGCGCTTCGGAGCAAAAGCAGCTGAAAAATGCTGATGGCGAAAGTTTGCGGAAAGATTAATCAAAATGCGAATCGGGAGTGAAAACGAGGTTTTTGATGGCCAAAAAGGTGAACATCACGAACGGATTTGCAACCTAATAAAATTTCAAAGACATTTTTAAGAGCGGAGCAAACTGAAAATGTAATGACCAAAAAAAAATGGCTTTTTTTGAATTTGGTTTGAAATGAGGTCGAGCGTAAATGGGCAGCCCCATTCGTATTTATTATATTAAATGATCGAAAGAGGTCAACAAAATGATAATTACTGGATTATGCGCATAAGCAAATATGGCACACTCACACCGCTTTATGTCCAGACATTTCGGAGGTTTTAGGCCTACGCGTGCTTTCGAGAGTGATAAGTGCCAACTGTCGTGGCAATCCTGACAGTTTTGAAACTTTACTGCCATGCGTGACTTGGAAATACCAGAAATACAGTCAATTCTGGCGAATTAAGCATCCTTTCAAGTTTTAACTTTACATGAAGACATCGAATAACTGAACATTAACATCCCAATTTACAGGGTGGCTGAGAAATGAAATAACTGCAATGTGTTTAACAATTCAAATCTTGTTTATTAAGTGGCACCTTTGCCTTGGTTTAAAACCCTATTCAATACATCATTCAAAGCACTTGAAAACGGAATACGGTGTTGTGTTTACATGTACAACATTGTTTACAGGATGGCTGATCATTGAAATCATTCATCGGTGATATTGCGTATTTAAAAAATACAACTCTTGCCTATTAAACTTTACCTTTATTTTTCTTATTTTAGTAAGAAAGACTATTCGATGTAAATCATGGAATTCGATTTTGTTATAGCTACAGGATATTTCGATAAAATGTGCTTTTTTATTTTACGAAAAAAAAAATTAACTAAGATGTGTTACCAATCACAGATTTGTCTTAGGTGTCTTATATATTATGTTTTATCAGTCATACGTTTGGCTTTTTAAAAGCCTAAGGAATCCAAATAAATGCCAATTATTTTTCACATGAAACATCACTGCCAATCCGAGATGTCAGAAGAGGGTTCATCCAGAAAGTCCTTTGAATCCGAAGGAAACAAACAAACATGTGTTTTCGTTTCGTACCGCAGTTTAGTCCTGCGTGCAAATCGAAACCTCTGCCACCCCACGCTCACCCCGACCCAATCTTAAACCTTAAAATATATTGTCCGGTCGTGGCTTAAGACCGCGGATCTTCCTTAATGGATTCCAACGGGTGTCACGTGTCAAACGGGTCGAAGATTCATGGTAAGCTTTGGGCCTGACCAGTGGTCAGTCGCGGCCTTAAAAGCCGTGTCCATTAAGAGCAACGATATATGACCGATGCAACGCGCATATATCATAATGCCTTTTAACCGGAGGTCGAGGGGCTGGCGGGTGGACATCGCCAGTCCCTTGACCAGTGGTCATTAGGGGGGCGCCAAAAAGAATCCGGCTTACAGACAACTTTAATTAGCCTTTTATTTTATCTCGCTTTCTCTCTTTTCCCATATTGACCAACGTTCTTTCTCTCCGAATGCCAGGAGGTGGACACTGTCCAGCCACCCCTTTCTCCGTCCAATAATTCAATCTTTTAATGGGCCGAAGCGATGGACACTGGCTACTCGAACGACAAAGGATACTTCGCCTTGTTTGGACTTATGGATTTTCTTAAGACATTTTTTTCTTTCCTTTTTGTTATATTTCACGATCTGGAAGAAACCGAGTTAATGGCAAAAATGGGAGTTTTTTCCGCAAATAAATAAATAAATATATATATATGTGTATTCGGACGAAAGGATATTTGTTGGGATAAATAAAAAAAACTGCGAGTGACCACGTGAAAAGTCACGAAAAATGAATGGGAGAAATATATTTGACAGACCCAGAAAGGGATAAACCCATTTTGACCTTTTTTTTTTTAAAGTAATAAATCCTCAACTGTCAAAACATGTTTGTTTACATTTTAACGTTTCTACTGCCACGTTATTGAGTCGTGTTTATTTCTATAACGACAGAAAATGAAATTGATGAGAAAGATTGGGAGATAATATCACAGTGCCTAAAACCTACCACTGCACAAAAATCTCGTGCGGAATGGTCATTTAAGAATTGCCTTCACTCGTCCCATTGTCTCCCATTCCTTTACCTCTACTTGAATTTGTATATTTGTCACCACCATTTCATTGCTCAAAATAAGTGCCCATTCTCGTCCAGTATAACATTTTGAGATATGCATGTTAAATGCATGCTGTATCGTCCTAAACCAAAAGGAGTGGGAGAAATGGAGATTAGCTTTAATGGGAAACCAAGGCGTAGAAACTTTAGGATCGAATTTGGAGGGCATTGAAATGATGCTTAAAATTTAAAAATAAAAGTGGGAGAAAGAATGGGACAGACTGAAAGTCGAGAAGGAGATATTTAAATGGCGACAAGTTATGGCATCATGGTGCAGTTGCAGTTTTGGGGAACTTAGCACTGATTTAAGGTAGGTCTTTGCATTGGAGACCGAGATTGGGAGAAAAGACTTCAAACGAGACTACTGGGCGATAGAACGACAATGAAATTTGCTTGTGGGAGAAACAGTGGACCTGAGGTGTATGATGTGAATGAGTTAATTAAGGATATGACTTGCACTTTAGATCGAGATTGGGACAAATGACTTCAAACCATGTTCCTGTGCAATGGACCAACAAGGATTTATGGTTAGAGAGTGGGAGAAACACTATAGTTTATGCTAATTGTATGGGGATGACTTAACTAGATTAATTATGAATCATATACATGTATGCATAAGAAAAGTGTGAAAAAAATGGGGCAAATTGGGAATGTGGAGGAGACAGATTGGGATACAAAATTGTTTTACAGCACTAGCTATTAACAGGGTGAGAAACTGAGTTTAAATGTTAACTGGACTCAGTGCACCCAGCGAAATATGACTTTCGCCCTCTTCCCTGACCACAAAACTTTAATGAGCACTTTGGGAGAAAAATGGGAGAAATTTCACACTGTAGTTCATCATGATACCGACGTGAATCAAATACAGAACAAACATAATCGAAATAAACATGTCGTTTTTATGCTTGCCACATCACAGACATTTCAAAAAACTCACTTTGTTTCCAACCACAACAGACAATGGATTCGCTCTCAAGAAGACCATGCGAGTGAGCGAAATTCCTCCATAAATTACCGAAATAAATCAATTGTCCTTTTCGTCGTCCTCGTCCCCGCAGTAGGCCTTTCGAAAATTCCATCGCACTGACCCTCCCCTCCCCTCACCCCCTAGAAGCCCAAGGACTAACCGAAATATTTTCATTTTGCAAATTGTTGCCGAAGCGATGGTCAAGTAATGGCAAAACTTTTTTGCTGACACATGGCGTGATTTTTTGCACTCCTAATTGTCAACATGCAGCTTGACCAATGACCAATGCATTGAAAGCATTCCGATGCTGCCGGGGTGAGTAGAGTCCATCTCTCCTCCCCCCAAATCGCTCAAGCCCCTTTTTTGCATTCCGCCAATTTTTTTTATATATATTCCCTTCTCCTCCTCTTCGGCCATTATACGTGTTCGATGGTCAGTGAAAGAAAAGACGTCCATTTTGTGCTCCTTTTTCTGCTTCCTCCTCCTCCTCTTCTAATTGCCGGCAGAAAACGCGACGTCCATTAATGGTCATCCTCGGCCGCCGTGTAATTACAGCCGAGGACTGACCAGTGGTCAGCGGCGAATATCAAAATATATATCTTCGTGCGCGGATCACCGATAAAGACGGTCATTTGGAGTCGCAACAAGAACGAAAAAGCTTATATTTATTAAATGGATGGATGGATGGTTGCGGACGAAGCGAAATGAAGGAGGATAAAAAAAAAACTAAAGGAAAACCAATTGATGAGAGAGAGACATGTTCCAGAAAAGCAACGACAACAGCAGCGGCGAAAAAAAAAGACAAAAGATAAAAACAAGCCCTGATAACATATGCTATTCGAATTAAGAATAAAAATGAGACCCGAAAAAAAAGGAATGAGACCGAGAATGGAATCGATCGGAACGAAAAAAGAACAGCGTTAGTGATGTACAATCTTGTGGCGTTCAAAATACGCAAATGGAACTTGATAACATTCGCAATGTGATATGTGATAATTAACGTGATATCAGGGAGGTTTTTACTGGTCAACAGTGATATTCCCGGCACATTTTCACAAATTCTTAGTGACATTCATAAATACTATTAAGCTTGATTTTGAACAACTAAAATCACTAATACTGACACGTGTTATAGATGCCCCTGGACAAACGATCAGTATGTAATTCTCTGCTGATATCAGTATGATTTTATGCTGATATTAATATGATTTTATGCTGATATCAATATGATTCTTTACTGATATCAGTAAAACATTAGTGATATCGCTATGTTTCTATATTGATTTTTGGGACTACTAATATCAAGTAGGCCTACGGTTAGTTAATTACTTAGTTTTCCCAGCCAATTTTTATTTTGGTGCAACGTTTTTACTTATATCAGTATATTATCAGAATGTTTGTACTGGTATCTACTGTACTGATTATACTGATCTTTTCACCAGGAATACATTCATCACTACACATCAATTTGGATAACCACATTACTACTGCATAGCACTGTACTGACACGAGAATTCATCATTACTATACATCAGAACTGACAATATCATTCATCGTGATTGACACAAGCATTATTCACAATAAGGAAAGTTGTTATGGTAATATTCAAATGAATGCCGTTACTTGCAATGATGTCACTAATTATAGTGATGCTATTAATCATCTAGATGCTAGTAATAATAGTGGGGATAGCCAAACCATAATTGTCATTTTTAATCCATAATCTATCCGATAACGTTCTGCTTAAGGTATTTTGAACGTTACTTCGTTGTGTAACCCTCCCATCCCAATAAATAATTCCTGGGTTAACATTTAACTCTTGTTTTTAATTGAAATGAATGATGCCGGTAGCCATCTTTGCCACCTTATTCCAACTTGCCCTGCACTGTATAATCAGTAAAGAAACCGACACGTTTTAAGAGTTTGAGGGAAATCCTCGCACCCAATTGATCAGGTGATCACTGTGAACCTCTTCTGGGTGGCCACCACCATCATTGCCAAATCGAATTTCCAGAAGCTTTAGGCTGTGCCTTGGAAGTGCATTCCAGCGTCTATTGGCAA
>JAQIXS010000684.1:0-40628 GCA_034700785.1 Rossiulus vilnensis | reverse complement strand
AGGGATTCCAAATTGGTGCACAATACTCCAAAAGAGGCCGAACCAATGTATAGTGACCAGTCTGCTTAACTTCTTGAGGACAATTTCGAAAAATCCTCTGTACAAATCGAAGGCGCTGATTCTTTTTTTTAAATTGCATTGCTGTGACTGAAAAAGTCCAAAACCCGTTTTCAATTCTCATTTTGCAATAACTTTAAAAACTTGTATTATGTTGTAATACATTTTTTAACAACGATAATGGTACAATTGCAATACCAGTAGTAACTGTTTTACGTTAGTTTAAAACTTGCGAAATTTGGTTGATGAGCTAACGGACAGTCCAAGAACTGACTTAGATTTGCTGATAACCTTTGAGTCATTTCTTTTCAAAATAAATTAATAAAACATAAGGAAAAAACTATAACTAAAACAATTAAATTAACGTCGCTATGATTCATCAGGAAGTAAATTGACATTATTAACCAACCAACAGTACAGTATTTCGAATGATTTCTGACCGGAGTTGCAATCCAGACACTGATTAAGTGTACGTTGTCATTTAATCGTTGTTCTGTTAGTCTTCTTAAAAATGCAGCAAAAGTTGCTGGAAAAAAATTTCACTGGTCATGCACTGGTCAGTGCGTATTGCAGTCACTCTTGACGCTCCACTGAGCCATCACCATTATCGCCCCAGTGGCCGGGGTTTGTTTGAACAGTCGAGGGTCGTAAAACCACGCAGGTAACCCAGAAAGCCCCACGAAAAAATGCCAGATGGTCGGGGTGGTTCGGTTCCTCTACCTGGTTGCCACCTCTGGTGAGAGGCTTCTGCGCGATAACGTAGACGGATGATGGACACTGTCCCCGGGGGAGAGTGCAGAACCCCGGGGGTGCAAACAGCCTCTCTGAAACCCGTTTAATAACTTCTATCAATTTCCGTAATTGGACGCTAATTCTAAGTCACGTGCATCGATTTTTTGGGACATGTCGATCGGCTTCCCTGGGCCTCTCTATATGCATCTCTCTCTCGCTCTTCAGCGGAGGAGCCGCACGAAAAGCGACTGAGGACTCACGCAACGGTTCGGGTCCACTTGCTCCGTACTTTTAATTAGCAGAGTTCATTATAAGCCGCAAGGACATCGTGTCAGTATTCAAGTACACGTACTTTTTTCCCACTTGGTTTGGCTGACGCGTTCTTCCTTCAAGAAACTGGGTTGCGGTTTTGAATTGTTTTAGGATGCTTCAGGAACCATGGACTTGACGTTGGGTAAGGTTGTCTTGTGCTAGTAAAAGACCGACTCAAAATGATGCCCACTATGCAAAAAATTCTACTTGTTGTTTCAGATACTTATTATCGAAAGTCGAATGCTAAAAGAATAATTTAAATTCAAAAGTGAGCGCGTGTTATGTTGTAAATAAGATATTATATTAAAGTGAAATTTGATGTCATTTGACACGAAAATTGGAATACACGTGTTAGTGGCATCAATTTTTGTGCATATTTTACTGTTCATTTCAATTCAGCTCGGTACCCTACTGTCAACAAGGACATGCTAATTACGGGGTCCTATTTATTCAGTGGATTCCATTGCATTTGTTGTCAACAACAACATCACTGTTAAATTGAATTTCTGTCCTTTCACATTCAAGGCTATCATTTATTCAAACCCTGCATGTTTCAGCTTAAGTTCGGATCCAGAAAGCTCAATTTTGCCAATGCCTCATTCAAAATTGTATGCTTGGTAAAGTTGGTGTCCAATTTCCGAACCAAATTTCGACACTCAAATGAACCGACAGGGTCGTAATATTTATCAATAAGCCCCATTTTTCGGTTGTTTTACATCGTCTTTCTGAGATTTTTGAACTGTAACACACGTACACTGTAGTTGGATTCTGCTGGCAAAGGCGAGCAGTTTGACACCCATGATGACGGGCATCGGGCCAGAAGGTAGGGGTAAGTCACGTGTCAAATGCTTGATTCTTCGGCCTGTCACGGTGGCGCATTTCCTGCGTATTAAAACACTGTCAGAAAGATAACAGTAATTACGACATTAGTTTCGTCTAATTAAGTAGCGCGGGTCACGCAGGTGAAACAGTCCGAAAGGAAAAGTCGGGGTTATCGCATAGAATCACCTGTTGAACAATTGGGGAAATCGATCTGGGGGCTACGGCGCTCCCCGCACCCGCGCTACCCGATCGCCCAAATCTGATCTTTTCCTTCCTGCTGTTGAGCGCGCAGCTGAAAAGGCGCTCTGGGCCAAGTCAAGGTGCACGAGAGCCGCCAAAGCGCCATTAACTAGCCGGTTTTTGTTGTCCCAACAAATATTATCCCATCAACAGAAGCTAATGTTCTATCAAGTTTCTATTAACACATGGCCCCCGCGAGGGGGCACGGAGATGGTCGGCGAGATTTGAAACATTCCACCTCTGGGAATGCTTTGTGGGGGTCTGAGGTGGGCGCCAGCGACACCTGCGGCAGGTCGCCTGTGCAGTTTTTGGCAGAGCTAAAATCCAATATTTGCTGTGCTCAAAGATGGCGTAAAGCAGGCAAACAGGCTGGGTCGGTGTTTGTCCTCCATCAACGAAATCCCCCATTGTGCACCGCTGAAATCCCTTAATGCGCTTTCGTGAACCTCAGTCCCATCAGGTATTACCTCTCTTTGACCTAACTTATGGACGCCATCTTGAATTGGTTCTGATAACTGTCACGAGCGCTTTGATGGACTGCGAAGGAACTCTCATGTAGATGTTGAGCAAGTGCACAATATGAAAAAAGATCAGGACAGTGGTCTGCAATGTAATTGGAAAATTTGATCTTAAACACTTTAAGCCATCCAGAATGTTGCCCATCATGCAATAAAACTACTCATATTTTTGCTTTAAATACTTGTTATATTTGCTGAAGTATTTTTTTTCTCGTGTAGAATTTGCGGTCCATTTGAACTTTTTTTTCTTATAAATATTGTTTATAAATAAAATCAACTAGCAATTTTAAGTATTTAAAGCTAAAATGCGTAATTGTTTTGAATGTTATGCATCATTTTGGTTCGGCGTTATGTGAAGCAAATTTAGCGAATTGTAAAATGCTGCTTTGCATGTATTTAGCTTTTTCTTAACAAGCTCTGAAATGTTTAACCCCTAAAGAAATTGATTACAATGCTGCTGCCTGGAAGGCATTTCACGTCAACGTAAAGAATAGGCAGTGTCCTGGAAAACGTTTCGTAACCCTGAGCACATACTCTACGTACATGTTCATGTACTCTGTATGTGTGTTACGAAATTAAACTTGTCCAAAAACGATTTATAGAAGGGCAAAGACAATGATAGATGTATTCACTTTGTAATTACTGACGTCCGGAAAGTGTCTATCATTCCACCTTAATTTTTCTTATTTATGAAAAGTCAAAAAATAAAACTTGCCTATTACTCTATCTCGAGCGTTAATTTTGAAGTTAAACTTACGTGACCAATATGATGGCAGAACCAACAGTTGGCCTAGAACTTGACATTCCAATCCATTTTGTTACGATTGCGTGTCCCAAAAAATTACTTGGTTGACCGCAAAAAAGACATTCTCACATTAAATTGTTAGCATACATTCCAAATTTAAGGCCAGTTGGAGGATTTTTCTGCACATTTCAAGGTCATAGTACGTCTGCGTGCCATCTCATTGTAATTCCAGGCAGCCTCTGTTTGTCGTTTCCAGTGTGTTCCAGCGCTGTTGATATTAATAAGCACCTGTCCGTTGCCCAACGCTCTTGAAAGCTAAATTTTGATTGCACCCCGTGACGCTAACCTGTGATCAAACTTCGCACTTATCTTGTTTTGTTCGTGGCCAACACTCACGTTTGTGGAGAACGAACAAGGGCACAAGAGTTTTTGGGTTGAGAAACGTCGACCAAGAAGCTTTCGAAGGCTCCTGGCTGAAGGCGTGCGAGCTTCCTTTATGGACGCCCCTCGCTCGCTTTTCTCACCAGTTTCAACTTCTACCCAATTCCAGTACGGTCTAGAAATGCATGAATTACTCATGCAATAAGGTCCTGTGATTTAATTATAGATATTTGCAAAATAGGCTCATAATTAACCTCGATTCAGCTGCCCAAAAGCCGTGGTTAGCCGAACGATCAAAATCGTAAATTTTGCGATATTTCGCATTTGCAATTTGGTCAACGCCGTAAATCAGGGTAATTAAGTAAGGCTGTTCTTGCAGTGGAGCCGGTTTTGCCGTCTGAGAAAAGGTTGGAAGAAACAAAAGCCTGAAAATTGGCGGCCATCTTCGTTGATTGGGACGACCTTTGTTAATGTCAGGCAATATTGCGTCTGAGAAATCCAGATAGGTCAGGAATTTCGAGAAAGCTGAGAATGTCAGGACAGGAATTTCTGGTGATGTTGGGACGAAGTTAGCAGTTTGGCAATGATCACTCACGAAAGCAAAAGTTAGAGAAATTGTGGGTAAAATCGGCATGAACTGGGGCAAATTTCATGTAGGCCTACGGTAGTGTCAGAATAGTGATGAAATTCTACTCTTCAAAGCGAGCGAAAACATGTGGCTTGGGCACTGCAAATGGTCACATGTTGGTCACATTATGAGGATTATAAAATGTGGGGAGGTTTGATGTCAAGATTTACAGTACTCGCTTTCATCTAGTAATGAAAAAGACTTGAAATAGCCATGGGGAACTGGTAAGTGGTTCAAGGCGTGGGCCAGTTGGCGCTGGAAATGCCCCCTTCAGGCATCTCTAGAGAATGGACATGTCAATTCCAAGCATAGTGTCGTTGCATCTTGCATCGAAATCAGTTGTTGCAGATGCTCGTGGCAGACTATAGGTGTTCTGTCAGGACCGATTTCTCATCCCATCGAGAAACTATTAAACACGCTAGAATCGAGTTTTATGGACGTAGTTTCAGCAAATGTTGCACTTCTTGGTGTGCCAAGCGTCTCTGACAAATGTATGTTGACGCTCCAATGTGGCGATTCTCAAATGCCCTGATCTGAGGGTTAAGTTTAATTTCAAAGTCACATGTTCGTCTTAATTAACCCTTGCTGCAAGAGCTGCTTTGATGCCCTCTTCGCCTTTAATGGACCTCTGTTGGCGATTCCACATCGCTCACAGAACGACCAATAATCCCCTTCCTGGGAAATTGGGGCATTTGGGTGGTTTAATGGCGTCGAACAAATGCCCCTTGTTCTGCCCAGCAAGCGAAACGTTGCTGTATTTTGTTGTAAAAGACAGTCTGTTACTTACTGCATACGTTTTCAGGGAACTATGACAGGGTCAATACGATGCCCAGTTTGTGCTTTGTTCAGACAATTCTTAATGGAAAGTTCTGTTCATGTTCCAACTAGCAGTGCCTGTGATACAAAGAAGTCGTATTTACCATTAAGTACATTTTGTGTCTAGTGTAAATATCGATATTTCTCGCGAACGACGCCTACATGTTAATGCAATGTATTAATTTGTTGCTCCAATTGAGCTTTTCATGGCATGTTTTATTATTGTTATATTGATAACCATTTTTGTGCCGGTTTATATTGCATGTACTTAATAAGCAGACATGTTCCAAGTTTAATTTTTGAATTCATTTTTTTTAATGAGCGGTACTTTTTTAAATTATAAAAAACCTCAAATCCTAGTGAACAACCAATTCTACACAGGATAAAATAATTCAACAGTAATTATAACTGTTGAATTATTTTATTTGAGTATTGAGTATTTGCAGGAAAAATGTGTAGTTTCTAGGCATGGTGGGCATCCGTTTGGGTGGCCTTACCGTAAGAATCGTGCTAGATATCATTTGGTTTATTCATAGTTAGTGTTGGGAACGAGTCCTTTATCGTTATCCTTATGCTGGTTTAATTATTGCTCATGGTTCCACAATCTATTTTTTTGTTTATATGGGGGGAAAAAATGAGACGGTGACGTCACGGAACTGTAAAAGGCAGAACAATGCACTAGAAACAGCATCCCTAAATTGCATGTGAACAATATTTAACCTAGAAGAGGATAAGCATGGAAAATAATTTCAAATTCGCACGTAAAAGTCAAGTTCTGAGCTGTGACAGGGGTCGCCAAATATGACAAGGGAGGAAGGAGGTAACCCAAAATACAAATAATTGCATGTACATTGCTACCTTCATTATAAAATGCCCATGTCTCTGTAGACTACTACTTGTGAAAAATAAACGCAGCTAAGCCTCAGAAATAATTGTGATGTAGCTAAATCAAGATTCCCACTGACCTGGAAAACCTGGAATTGTCATGGAAGTAGGAACAACCAGGGAAAATTGTGGAAATCTCAAATTTTCATGCAAATGTTAGGGAAATCTTCAGATAAAATGCCAGCCTTTAATTGCCATTATCTCAGATGATTGATTAGGATACAGCTCGAAAGAGGGCGTATCTAGTCACACTTTCAACGTTTGGAATAATTAATAAAAATATCAGTAATTGGGAAATTTTGTTTCCATTTATTCCATAAACATTTTTGATAAGGCCCGGGAATGTTTTTTAAGAACCTGCAAAAGTCAGGGAAGTTGACAATTTAATTTCGGTGGGAACCCTGCAAATGAAATTTCGTCTATTGGCGTAAATACTATTCTGTGAAAACCACAATGTGCCACAGGTATTGTTCATTACACTTGGTGTTAGACTACAGATGCGTGGAACATCTGTTAATGGCACACTCCGAAAACAGAACACGCGTACACGTCCATGTTCTCCGCCTAACATCACCTTGTGCAAAGCTGAACGCTTGTTTGCGAAGCAGGTCGATCTTGATTTTATTGCCGCAATAATAGGAAGCAGTGCTGAAGAGCAGTTGGCATCGTGTCGTGCCAATTCATCGATTTGCCTGATTGGCTGTTCGCAGGTGGGGCATAATTAGGCGGGCGTCATTGGACGGGCATGTTGCCAATATGAGGGCGAGATTTTGGGCGAAAAAAGCGAGCAGGAATCAGGGGATCGATAAGGGGAAGCGATGGAAGTTGCAAATTTGTCACCTCGCAAAGTGCGCCGCTGGCTTCCGACGCATTGTCGTGCCAATGCGTGGCCACTTTGCGAGCGCCATTGTCAGGCCCCGTGATGGATATCGACACTGCATTTAGTTATTTATACGCATGAATATTCATCGGCCAGTATTAATTGGACGCTCGCTCCCCGGAGGTGAAGAATCGCGTGCCCCCCGGACACTTCCGGTGCCACGCGACGCCGAACCAAGTGGCGCCATCTGTGGCCGATCGGTGCCACCGTGCTCGCGATGATGGATCCGATAAGATGCAAAACCCAAAGAGCCCTTTGATACATTTCCAAGGTGGTAAAAATAAATATGGGGCATGGGCTAAACGGTTAGATGAGAATTTGGCCGCATATGGAACAATGGCCATTCATGTTCATATACTTTTTATGTCAGTCCAAAGAGTTCATACATGTCCATATATCCATATGGTTTTACATTCTTAATACAGTAACTTATTTTAAAGTTAAAATTTTATTTATTCTGGCATATAATACATTTACTTCAGGAAAGTGAACAGTAATGAGATTCTTTAGAAGGAAATCGAAATTTCCACTAATGGCCAAGTATGTAGCCATGAATGGCTAAAATCAACTAACACATTTTCGATATAGGTTCATACATGGTTATTTATGGCATATACATGTATAACCTCATATATAGTCGTATTTAATTTTCCCCATCCGTTTATGTATGTTTCAAATGTGTTGTCTTGCCATGTAAGGTGTCAATGAATATGAAAAAAATATTACTGCAGTATATCAATTTAATTTGTCAATATATGATAAATTTATTTAAATGTTTATTTTAATTCTTTAAAATTTTAAACGAACATATGAAATGTAGCTTTATAACGGTGTAATACGTGTGTCTGAAAGCTTAAGTTTTACATTCACGTTTGTATACAGTTCAAAGTGATACATGTTAAAACAAGTTTCTGATTTCGTGTATAATCATTATATATTCAGTACATGTTGACACTAGTATTTCACGTCTATTCCAAATTTGCATTTCAAGGTTCATGCTTCTTTAACGGATAAAAAATCCCTGAATATCGCCCTGATGAGGACGCAGATTTAGTTTCCTGCAAGTTTCTGCTGGTTTGTTATGACGCCTTTTTGATGGGATTTTCGATCGGGGGTGTTCCCAAGAATCCCCAAGATCCCGCCAGAGATGCGGGGGACACGAAACCCAGTTATCCATTTTAATTGGTGGCGTGTCCACTGTCCTGGCCCCTCGTGTTTCCTCATTCTTTTATCGCTGACCAGGAAACTAACCGACTATTACTTAACCCACCATTAATTTCCCAATTCCGCGTGCATTTTAATCGTCTCGCTCGCAACTTTTCGTCGATAATCGCCGATTATCTCCGCTCGTTCGGCCCTTTTTGTTCGTGGATTTCTGACAAAGGATCGTGCCTATCGATGAAGAAACCTTTTTCTTGACAAACACGTCCCTTTCGTAGCTTTGCGAATTGAATGATGGCTGATTATAGCCTTTTGGTCAGGGATGTTTTGTCGCGTTTCTTGCGACCATTAGTTTCATGGTTGCTGTTGCATGATCGTGAACTCCTCGATATCTCAACCATTGAGCAGTAATTAGGGGGTTTGGAATCTGGTGCCTTACCGGGACGGTTTTCCCATGCACCGCCATTGTGACGTCACAGGCTGAATTTCAAAAGCAAATAATGGGAATATCTGCAAGCTTCTATTTTTGGTGTAGCACGCACGGTGACGTCATCGCCCTCTTTCTGGAAAAAAACGAGCACCGGCTCGTTCCGCTTCCGGGCACGACAGTGGCCCCCGTCGTAGTCCGTTGCCAGAAGTGCGTTTTGTCAGTTCCTGGCTTATTTATGGCACGGGTAGTGCTATTTCAGTTTGGGAGAAGGGCGAATGTGTTTGGTGTCGTACCTGCTCATTGCTGCGTGTGCCAAAACAAAATGGCGGGTGATTTTTGCAGTCGAAAATTTGGGCCCATTGCTTTTGGAAAGTACTTTTTTCTAGGCCTGTTTCTGATTTTGGGCACATGAATACCATCCCTGGTGAAAAGATCAGTATGAGATTCTATACTGATATCACTACGATAACGTTAGTGGTATCACGACTTATATCGACATAGTAGTTTTTTGGACAACATTAGGCTTACTGATATCTCTAAACGTTTTAATAAAATCAGTACATTTGATCTGATATGACTATAAATGTTATGCTTATCTTTCCACCAGGGATGACTGTTCATGATCTGTGCAAACGTATTCCACATTTGTTTAGTTTTAATTCAAAATGTTTGCATAATTTGCCTGATAAATTTACAGTGTCATCCGAAATGACCAGAATTTAGTAATGATCGTGATTCTAATATTGCATACACTTTCTGCAACATATTCCATGCAGTACATTACGTTTTGCACCAGTAAAATGCCTTTATTTTATTTATACGTGAGGCCATGACTTTAATGTACTCAGATGTCACAGAGTATTAGTTTTCGTTTAAATGTTAACTGCCTTCCTTGTCAGTAGCCATATTAACAACAACGTTTTGGCTTCTGTAAATGTTTCCGCCATCTTGTGACAACTTCGTAACCCGAACCGTGTCCTGACATGTCATTGGCTGTCAGGTTGCGACAAGGAGCAATTGCTCGGGTCACACATGTGAGCCGTGAATCCCTTTGATGTTCCCTTCTGCTGTGGCGGCGCCATGTTCGACTTCTTAATCGGTCGTTAGTCACACATTAACTAATTTACTCCATTTGGAAATAGTCCAGCTGAAAGCTATAGCTCGCTATTTTCGTTTCAAAGCTACTAGTGAGACACATAGCTTATTCAAAAATTCGGCTTGCACGTTAGGCTAGCACTTTGAACAGATATATATTTTTTAGGTTTCTCGATTCGCTTCTGGGTGGCAGCCTGGCAGGCTTTGTTGGAAAATGTACAACGTTTTTGTACAGACTTGCTTAAGCTTGAAGAGCGTTTAGAATCCATGTATTGCAAAATAAGTTGCAAGTACGTTCATTTTTTTTACAATATTCCAACTGTTTTCTGAAATATTTGCCATAATACTAGCGTATTGAATCGCTGTGATATAGCAAGGCTTTTGGTTAGTCACAGAATCGCTCATTAAAGCAATGGAAATCCTTGAAAATGCAACCCATGCAACAGACTCCCTCTATCGTCTCATTTCGGCTTTGGATCCTCAGTTTTATTTTTCTATTTGGTATCGGTTTGGGAAATTTTGTTATACTTATGCATGTGTAGATTTACATTACTAACCTTTGACGTCACTTAAGCGTTATCCAAAAATGCACTGATTATGAATAGCGTGATGTGACTTAGATGGCGCTGCTGAGTAGTGTTAGCTTTTTGATGGTAAACTCGCTGATGTACCGGGCTCTGTTGCGAAACTGTCCACAAAATGCCATTTTTTGCTCGAAATTGTTTTGCCAAATTTTCGGCGAAATTATACGCTAGGTCTTCACAGGTGTCAATACGTGCCTCGGAGGGAATTTTTGAAGAAATTCGCCTTCTTAAACAATGTCCTTAATCGTTGAAAGATATCCTCGTGTAAAAAGAAAAAAAAGTTAGGCCAAAGCGCTGTAGGGCTGTATACTTTAATTTTTGTATATCTCTCTATACCTTCCTTCCACCATTTTGAAGTTTGTCCTCGTTTATTCATTTCAGCACTTTGTAAGTGCTATCAATTTTCACCAGACTGGGAACAATAACTTTTTTCATGTAAGTAACACAATTATCGACCATTTTCAAGCCTCTTATCTTCTTTCAAGCCGAGCCTCAACTCGAATGCAATTTCCGATGCCACACTTCGAATCAGTGACCTTTTCTTCATTTTTTGGCACTCGCTATTTCCTGGAAATTTAAAAATTATGTATGCTTTATTCTATTGGTGATTAATTAAATTTTTCAGTAATTGCATTTTGAAACATTGCTACTTTTAAAAGCAAAAAGGTCACTGATTTGAGTTTGAAAATATTCCAAAAGTATTTCTCAAAAACGTCCTAGTGCTGCTTCTTTTTGACATTTTTGAAAAACAAACTTCCCTTTGTAGAAGTAATCATGATGTTTTTTAATGAAATGTTTTTTTGTTTTTTTCCACCGTGATGATCTCAACAGAAGTTCTCTGAAAAGACGATTTAGAGAATAACAACAACAACATTATAATAAGTCTGTCTGTAACAACAACAACAACATTTTAATAAGTCTGTATGTAACAACAACAACATTTTAATAAGTCTGTATGTAACATCAACACTTACCAAGCCTATTAAACAACGAGTCACATATCACGTAAACTTCTATTATAATGCTAAAAATAATAACAAATTGGGAAATTCAAGTTATATGTATAGTTTAACTTAAAGGACAAGTCTATATAATAATTATTAAATGCATACTGTAATGTTTTGTTATAGACCCTGGATTAACAAGAAATGTGCATTTTCCATACACGTTTATTTTTGGATAAAATATGCAAATGTATATTGGCAAAATCTTGCTAACAATCGAGCCAGAAACGCAAGCGAGCATTACGTTTGAATGTAAATTTATTAAAACATACGCTAAATATTTGATTTTTAACAATATTATATCGCATCTATAGTTAGGTTGTTTTCCAGAATTGTTTTTAGCACTTATTGCATTTATAAACATGTTTCATTTCCACCTTAGTGCACGGAGATTATCTACCAGTAAGGTAGATAATTTGTTCAAAACTAGAATATACTGGGAATTCAAATGGACAAGTAGAATGAAAGAGCCTGTTTTGAGATTAATCTTTTATGTTCCATGACTCATTCTTCATCTGTTGGGCATCGGTGTAGTTTCTCTATACTGGAAGGCATAATTTTTATTGGTTTTGACTCGGGATATTCTAATTTTGAACAAACAATAGCTTGCTCATTTTCGGAGTAAATATGTTATTATGGAGATTTTATAAAACTCAGAACAGCACACTATCACGGATTACACAAACACACATTACATTTATAGTGTGCATAATTTAAGCACATGTCAACACCAGCCACAATTGATAAAATAGACACGTTAACTTATCTCATACGTTTGGCAAAGAAAATAAATTTAACGATCAGTTAACTCAGGTTTAAGCGTGTCAGGTGTTCTTTTACGTAAGATTGCAATCGGCCTAACCGTCGATTGAACATCAATGGATAATACCTATCCTAAAGTTCCTAAAAAAACTGGCATTTTGTGGACTATCCGTTTAGGAGGCTTCACGTCAGGCCTATGGGTGTTTCGTGGCGCAATGATTTCATACGTCGCGTCTCGTTAGCCACCATCATTGTTATTATTAGGCCTAGCATTAGCCATTGTGCTGGCCACAGCTTTTTATGCGCGCTTATTACTATCATTATTTTTTCTTGGAAATAAATTTGGATAGGGAGAAAGGGGGGAAAATGGCGGCGATGCAGGAGGGCAGCGCTATTAATGAGAGCGCCAAAAAACACGCGAGAAGGGCTGGTCTCGACTCAAAAGAAACGTGAAATCATAATTGACGCTCAAAAAATCCCTGCCGTTTTTTACCATTCTCCCCATTGACAGCAGTCAGTGTCGCTAGTTGAGACGGTGTAAAGAAAGGCACCTGGTAAATACAGCCTTAGCACCTCCACGCGACACGCAAGCTAATTTTCTATAAAAATAATGTCGGAATCTCCTCCTCGCCCTATACAACCTGGGAAATTATGACCGAATTGAAGGTTTGCTCCGACCAAATTGCGATAGTGAAAGTGATATGGCGAAATCTGGCCGCCATCTGGGCTTTGTACGGCGGAAGGCGGATCGAGACTCGCAATCGCCCATTTTTTTTGTTTTTTTAATTATTATTTTTCTTCTGAATGTTGGTGTCCGCGTGACCCACTGAGCCGCCCATTTCTGCAGATTTAAGCCAGAATGATTTTTTAACTTAAAATTTCAATATTTCTTTTAATAACGTCTGGCGGTGGTGTGCTTTCCAATATGATTTCATGATTTATTGCAACCATGATCAGCTACATGTTAATTGAAAGCATAATTTTAAAATCATAACTTTAATTTCTGGTGTTTCATCACTTGAGTTCTTGGTATATCATTTTAGAAACAGCTACAGTTATTTGTTATTAATTAACGATATGATCATGCTGCAAATTGCGAATTAAAAATAATATGAGCAGCCTAAAATAAATCTTAAGTCATTATTGTTATTTGTGCAATTTTTGGTCTTTTTCTTGCTTTTTTGTGGAAGCAGAACAATGCTTTGATTAAAGAATACAGTTGTTTGCCATGTATTGTCCATGAAAAAAGCCGTCAAAGTAGGTTAGCCTGTGAATTAATTACACGTATTTCATCGTCAGGTTTTCATTTCTCATGCCATCGTTCATAGGAATGATTTAGTCTAAAACAATATGGTGATTTTTAGCATGTGATTAAAGGTGAACCTAGGATGTTTGTTGTTACGCTGTTTTCCCAATAAACTCTCGCTAACTTATTATCAACTTTTGGAATATTTTTATGCTTTCTGAAATTCATTTTTGTGAGCTATGGGCATGGCTTTCTCAAACACTAAATAATTTTTGTTGCAATTCTTTGCAGACGATCCTAAATTCGATGCACAAATATCAACCTCGCTTCCACCTGGTTCGAGCCAACGACATCTTAAAACTTCCCTATAGCACATTTCGGACTTATGTCTTCAAGGAGACTGAATTCATCGCCGTGACAGCCTATCAAAACGAAAAGGTAAGCATTGAAAACTTTTGAGGCTCACCATACATCAACCTTTGACAGCTGTTAAAACACGTACGTTTCAAACATGTATTTATCGCAGTTTCATATTCTATACTTGGGCTTCTAAGACACTTAAACCTTTGATTTCATATCTAGCAAGCCTTTAAAAAAATATTTTTTTCTTGGGTTCTTGTTTTTTATCGGGTTTTATTTAAAGATTCGGCATTCTACACGTCCCCATTTTTACAACATATTACACACAAAGCTAATGAGAAAAACATTTAGAATACGTTGCTTAAATGACTCCACAGTCTCTCTGTTTCAGTTAGTTTACAGACGGTCTGTTGTTAAAAAATATGTCGTTGAGAATCTTAGCGATTTCCCCATAATTCCTTTCGAACCCCCTCACAGTTGGAAACCATGGTCATTGAACATACTAAAGTGATGAATCCTCAATTGCTTCGCTTTCCGATATCAATCTTCTTCGAAGCGAGATTCATAGTTCATCATTTCGGAGGAGGAGATGCCCCTAGCTCCCCTTATGACCAAAGTAAATTTCAGACATTGGATTTTTAGCTGCTCCATATTTTTCTCTCTGACCCTTCCCTGGATCACCCTCCCTGAGCAAATTTCTGGATAAGTTATCTCGATTCAGTTGAGGTCATACGGCTGCCATTTACGTGTTTTCATGCATGTAGAATTTAGCTACAACATTTATTTATGGAGCTAAAATAAATTCGAATTAGAAATATGCAGAAATTACTAGTCTTCCAGGCGAAGTTAGGCCACAAGATTTTTTTTAGAATAGAATAATAATTTTAGGAAACTCCCTGGTGAAGTCAGTACTTATTTGCCTTTCCTTTCGTGTTTTCAACATCTACTGCTGCTAGAAAACTCAGCAGAAATTCAATAATATGTCGGCATTTGATTCCTATTGGTTTCTATCATAGCTGAAATTATACAAGAATTTCCGAACTGCTTTCGGTTCTTGGAGATGTGACCATTTGGCGACGTTAACTGTCCATATCCCGTTGATGAACACATCTCGTGTGGTTTTTCAGTAATGCAGGATGGCCACCCATCGAGTTTTTGAAATTTTATCATTACTTCCTCAAGGGGTGTGCCAACCCCCGCTTCGGCTTGAGCAAAATGGCCGCAGGGCTGTTATTTAGGATTTTGGTCAAAAGAAACGAAATCAAAAATGATAATCAATTCTTGTGAAAATATAGCGAGGCCCGGGTTTCACTGTCCCCTTCTGCCTCCCCATCGATGAATTATTGAAACGACGTTTAGTCCCGCAATACGCTCGACTGACCACTCATTGCACATTTTAAAATTCGATGCGAAATGCGGAAATCGGCAAATTATTTCTGCGATTTGCTGCGTCGAATCCATAAGGCATTTCTCGACCCCGAAATTCCTATTTTGCAAAGTTATTCCATGCGAGGACAATGCAGTTGCCTAGCTTCATAAGGACTGGTCAGCTGACTTGCATGTATAAAGTTGACAGTAATTATTTTAAAGTAAAAACCATACAGTGCCCTATAGCAGTTTAATCTCGAAAATACACACGAAATATGGTTACCACCAGACAGTTCCTGAAACTATACACTCTCATCATTAAGGCTATCCTATACAGTACATGTAACTCCAAATCAGAATAATACTTGAATTACATGTAGTATGTTGAGTGTCTTCGTCTCACTTGAATATAATAACTACTACTTGGCAAAAACATTGACTCATGACAAAAATCTGCATCGTGTTCGATAAGATTAAACTTGCAAAAAATACATTCACTATCGTGCTGAATTCCTCTCAGCAGGCAACCACGCGTGGCTCCGATGCTGTGCGAGATTGCTTAACGGTGTGACACATGACGCACCCGCTTGCTGTACCCCCCAACTAGACCGACCCCATTTTTTTCATTTTAAAAACTCCATTCTCTAGCGACCCCTATAGATACTGTAAAATGTCGCCCATAAAGGTTACAAATTACATTCCATTTAATGGTTCTTCGACGCCCCGCATGGGGGCGGAATGACCGGAGGAAGATTTTAACAAGTTTACAGTTGACCATTCGCTGTGGGACCCCTCCTATACACGACATTATTAAGATGCCCCTGATACCCTAGCTGACCACCATTAGCCTCCATCGCCAACTCGAGCAAAATATTACTTCGATTTTCGTTAAATTTGACTTATTCGTAAAAGTTGATTTGTGCTTTTATTTGTTTTAAAAACTTCTCGTAAATGTCACTTTCGTTGGAGTGGGTTTGCGCCCTTTCCAGCATTTATTTCTACTATTGTTTTACTCGCTAATCGTTTTTGAGCAACTTCAATTAGTTGTTAACGTGCACGATTTCTGTGTCTCCATTTCCAAACAAACGAAACCGGTTCTCTTTTACACACACGACACCCGCATTAATTAATCAGACTTCGTCATGGTTTCACTAATTCGTGCTTGTTTTTGACCCGTTTCAGATAACTCAATTAAAAATTGATAATAATCCTTTCGCAAAGGGATTCCGAGATACCGGGGCCGGCAAGCGAGAAAAAAAGTAAGCGTGGCTTCGTTTTTAAGTGTTTTTGTTGAATGTTTATTTGCAGTAGCTTTTGCTTGAAAGCAGTTAACCTAGAAAAGGGCTTTGGCCGATTCGTGATTTGGTTTTGATTGGACAGGACCATAAAGTCAATAAAGCGTCCGAAGTTTTTGTCTTGGGGAAGAGTTTGAACTCTAATGTAGAACTCTGACATTTTATATAGACATTTTATGCAGTCTTTTAATGTGGAAATAGGACGGCACATGTTAGTCACATTATGGCAACAGTTTTTGGTTCTTTTTCCTATTCATCATTATGTGCGTCTAAAATAAATTATGCCATCTGGAATAAATTTGTGCTACCTGGGATGTACTAAAAGAAGAGGAATCAGAAAGGTGACATTTTGATGGACATCCGTTGTGAACGGCCTCTTACTACTTCTTTGGACAAGCTTCTCTTCTCCGATTCTATGATTTTGATTCAATCTTAGAGATAACAGCTTTAAAAAAATATACTGAAAAGAAACTCATACTCAAGTTAGCAACATCGTGATGCCTGGTTTATTAATCGCTGTGAGCTCATGGGGAAATTTCAGAACAACCAACAATTCGGTTTTAAAAAAAAATTATTTCAATCGTGGTACCTAGTCTAGCGACCATTCTGACAGCAAAAAATCCCAGAAGTTTTGACTCCAGTTTCTGATCGTTTGTAGCTAAAAAATTGAAAAGTTCACTTTACCATGAACTGAAGCCAGGATCCGATTCCGAAATTGCGTGTTTTCATCTCTATCCCGTAATGCATTGCGGGGCGCCGTCGAGGCCTATGTCCACGCCAAAGTAGACCCAACTCGAATCGATATCCTAGTAGGGTTCGTCATGCAAACGGACTCCAGCCCCACGCCCCCACCCCTTGGTTCACCCGAGCTTTCGGAAGCGATCGTTAGCAGGGTTAAATAACATTTAATTCATTTGAAGTAAAACCCGGTTGGCACACCCTAGGGACCCACGATTGCTGCCTAAGGTGGCAATTTTCAATGTTTGCTCGCTGGTTATTGACCGGGTCTAAGTAAGAGGGAGTTCCTTTAGCAGTTTTGGTCGCTTATTTTCCAAAGAAAAAAAACCAAATAAAAAATCAAGAGTAAATAAGAACAGCGAAAAACCTCATTCGAAAAGCAATAGCAGGTCTTTTAAAATTACATGGTACTCTCTGTTAGGAGGTACTGGATGCCCGCAAGAGGAACTTGAAGTTCCCTGAAAAATCAGGTATTCCGTCTCCAAGAGTGAAACCTGCGAGAGTTTAACTTGGGGATTGAATTCTTGGAAGCCCCACTGAAATCATTTAAGCCACACTGAAGGCCCGCGTGTTCGAGTACACGAATAGTGTATGCAATTAAGTGCATGAAAAATAGGCAAATATTAAAATCTCCGGAAAAACATACACGCTGTTTGTACACATTGCTTAAAAATTACAATAGTATTTCGAATTTTTTTACTAACATCTATCTCGTCACCCACACAGCTTAGCTGGACTTCAGCCCGACCTTACAGATTTTAGTGACTTTAGTAGGACGTCAATGATACTTCAAGGTTCGTCTTTCAAACGGACTCCAGCCCCACGCCCCCACCCCTTGGCTCACCCGAGCTTTCGGAAGCGATCGTTAGCAGGGTTAAATAACATTAATTCTAAAGAAACGTTAGGGCCTTCGATGAGATTTTTGGGATTTAAATGAGATTTCGAGGTCTTCGATGAGTCTTCAGGCTGGCTTTCGGTGAGTTAACCATATAATATTCGGTAACTCATTGAAAGTCAGTTTGAAGTCATTGAAATTTTACTGAAATCTGTGAAGTCAGGCTGAAGTCGTCGAATCTCTGATGTCCACGGTCAGGTGTCCATACATTTTAAGAGAAACAAGAAAAACTAGTCCTTGAAAGCCAAAGGGGGAAAGCAGAGAGGGTGGGGGAAAATCTCCTGCTCGACAGCATTGAATAGCACAGAACGAAGCGTGCTTAATTCCAAGCAAAACGGTGTGAAGTTGGAACGATTTGGACAAGCGTTCTCACCTCCCCACAAAGGGCTCGTTTTCTGGCTGGATGCCACTCTTTTGATTATTTTACCCCCACCACGAGTGGCCGGCCTTTGTCCACCTCTGGCGGCCACTCCGACGGTCCTGTTTTTGTGGTGCCTCACGAGCACTTGACGCTTTTCATTTCGGTAGAGGTGTGAGAAAGATGGCCGAAAAGGCACCGCCGTGCTAATCCTGTTAGAGGGACCCTTTCAGAAGGGGCACCCACGGAACATTTTGGCACCCTGGCCCATCGAGCGCATTGTGGGCTCTCGGCTGCACCAACCGCACCGATTTCGTGGTCGGACAGCTCCCTCTTAACCCCTGACCCCACGAGCTCAATGCAGCAACTGTCTGCGACCGATCAGACCGATTCGATTCGGTCTTCGCAATCTGGACATTCCAGGAATGACCTCTGATCTCTGCTCTGTTTTCGCTTAGGATATATAGGGAATAGATTTCGAGTTGTAGGTTGAATGGTCTCACTGTTTGACTCAGTGAAAGTGCATGCAATAAAGAAGAAGGCTCTGGTTTTGACCTGGTGTTAGCTGCGACTTCTGGTGGAGTCATCCTAGTCGAAGGATACGCAAACTCGATCTAAACTGAATCCGAAAATGTATGAGACTGAACCATTCCATATCCATGCTAGATCTAAGCAAAATTTAACCAAGAGCTAAACAATGCTAACTAAGAACAGATCCTAACCAAAAATAGAGCAATCCTAACTAATATGAGCAATGTTAACCTAGAGCAGAGCAATCCTAACCAATAGCTAAGCTATGCTAATCAAGATCAATTAAACGATAAACAATCCTAACCGAAAATGGAGCAATCAACCAACGATAAAAACATTTTGGGCTTGAATGAGTAAAACGTCATTTTAAGGGGTTCTAGAGTTTTTGTCACTTTGTTTCATCGAATTCCTCTCAATGGTCTGATCGGGGCACTCTTTCTCTTTTTGCAGACGACAAGCCCTCCTGGCCGCCCAGCGGCAACAGGAAGAGCACCAGAAGCAGATGACGTCATCTGGATCGCATTCCCATCACTCTCATTCTCTGCGGCACCAAGACAAAGGCGCTTGCAGCGACTCCCGTGACGAAGACGAGAGGGTGGACGTGGTGGGCACAAACGATCTCAGTCGGCCCATCGGAACCAGCACGCCGGCATTCAACCACTCAGGTAAGAATCAAATCCCACTTTCTGAAAGTTTTGTGAAAAAAATAGCCAACTATGGTTGACCGCGAACATCGTTGGTTGATAATTATACAAAATTAAAAATAGCAAATGATAAGGGGCATATCATGGGAAGTGGGGAAAAGATTGGTTGGGGGACTTCACCTTCCTACCCCAAAAACAAAACCAGTCAGAGGGATTTAGGACATTTCGTTCTGATATTTATGGAAAGAGGTTTCCCAGAAAGTAAAAAAAAAAATTAACCGCCGTATTTCTGGTAAGTTTTCAAAATATCGTTTGAAACGCTTATTGTGTTTCTGAAATTACACTGTGTCAGGACATTTACCTAAAAATTAGCATTACATTACATACAAGGAAAATGCATTTAAAAATGAGTGTTACTGGTAGAATTAAGCTTTCCCACAGACATTGTGTTTATCAAAATTATACTTATGAGCACATTCCTCTCATTAGTTTAATTTGAAAAAAGTCTCTGCTTACTTTGCTTAACCTGTACCTAATGATAAAATCATGTGTCTGCCACTGAAAGACTTACAATAAGGATATTCTCTTCTTTTGCCCATAATACATTTAAATAAAACCTTATGTGGCCCTAATCGCCCAAAAAGGTTGAGGACTCGTGCACATCTATGCTGTAGTCCTCGCCACACCCTCAAAACACAACGATTTAATTAGGCCCCTTATGAATATCGTTTCTAAGTAAATTTCCAGCACTTTCCCCAATCAGGATTCCATTCCACGGGTTTAATGGTTCTCTCCCCAGCGTCTGGTCATTAAACGAACACTTTGTCCTCTTGTCTCCTCCAGCCCTTAAGTCTCCAAATTGCACGATTCCTCCAGCCTACTGAGGAGCGAATGCATTTTTCCTTAATTGTTTGCTTCTTTTTATCCGAATTACCCCTCGGTTTCCCTCCCAGCTGACCACTGTCTCCGAGTGCCGCCACCTAGCTCCTCCTCCTCCTCTTGAGAGCGGCGAGATCGCAATCTCAACAATCTCCCTTGTCCGGACATGGTGGCGGCGACGGTGGCGACACCGATGACCACAGGGCCCCCTGCTTCGCACTTTGCCCTTATTTGGCAAGCACCCAACTGGCCCATTTTTTCGGCAAGGACCCAAACACGAGGTGATTACACCTGATGTTTCGAGAGCGGCTAACGAGGCCGTTTTTTGGCCCAGACCTTGTTATATTTGCCGAACAGGTAAGCCATTCCGGCAATAAAACGTTAAGTGATTCGTGCCCTTCTGCCCCCTAACCAACGAGGTAGAGAAACCTGGCTGCTTGTATTGGGCACTTCGTTGTTTTTAGTCCTCTGAAATCACTGATTTTACCTTGCACAGACCTTGTAGACACCGAGATTAGGCAACCTGAATGCTTGAGGGCCGTGCTAAGACATTGCAAAAATAAACCTAGTTGGTTCAACTTTTGTTTACATGCACGTAATTACCCCTGAAGACATTGGATTTGCATTCGCGTTTTATCATGCCTAATGGCCGACCCAAACAGATGCCCAACAAGCAAACAAATTTTCAAAGTTTATCTTAAAATACTTATTATAATTTCTATTTTTTTTCTATGTAGAATTGGTTGTTTACTAGGGTCAGTTATTTTTAATAGTTTAAAAATGCCCTGATTAGTTAAAAAATAGACCAAAACGTAAACTTTTTAAATGGCGCATTTTAATGGCCCATTTCTAATTATAAAAATAACCCAGACTCTGAGCGACAGCTAATTCTAGTCGGGCACAAATAATTTAAAAATTATAATAAGGATTTGAAACCAAGGTGTGAATTTTTTTGCATGGTTGGTATCCTTTTGGGTCAGTCTTAATACAACTCGTAGCGTAGTGTACGTCAGTCTTTCATTGCCCTAAAATAACTGTCACTCGCGTCCTATTAAAATCATAGTAATCAATGGTCCCTTCATATTAATCAATATAGTAAACTACCACATACCATTGCTGTATCATCAGCAAAGAGTGAAATTGAACATTGACCATCCATTTAACTGTTACACAGCCCAACGACCAGAGGGATGCTCCCTAATGCCGACAGTGGTAGGGGTAGGGGTCTTAAGCAATTTGCTCTGTTCTTGTTTAACATTGTTTACCACTTGGTTAGGATTGTTCAATTTTGGGTTAACGTCGTATTGAATTTGTTTAGGATAACGATTGACCTACTTGTAATTGGGATTGTTCAGTTATTGGTTAACATTGCTTAGCTAATTAGGTTTGCTCTGTTCTTGGTTAGGGTTGTTCTGTTCTTGGTTAGGGTTGTTTTGTTCTTGGTTAGGGTTGTTTTGTTCTTGGTTAGGGTTGTTCTGTTCTTGATTAGCATCGCTTAGCTCATGATTAGGTTTAGTCTATTCTTGGTTAGCAATGTTTTTCACTTAGTCAGGATTACCCTGATCTTGGTTATAACATCGCTTAAGTTTCTGGTCAACATTAACCCCCAACGCATGGCATATCTTCGCTGACAGTAGGGGTTTTCCGAGTTGAATTTGAAACTTCTGGCAGCTGATGGCCATGTGTTTGCCTTCTTGCAGAGAACCACAAGGACGGTTCCGGTCGACTGACGGATGACGGGGGCTCCTCCAAGCGGCGCGAGCGGCTGGACAGCGACTCGAGCATGGACAGCGCCGACTCGGGCTCGTACAACGGCCGCATGAAGCTGTCCTCCCCGGCCGAACGGGGGGACAAGTCGCCCAGCAGTAGCAACGCGGGCGGGGATCTGGGCGAGGCGATGCATCCTAGTCTAGCCGATCACCTGAAGCTCCTTCAGCAACACCAGGCGCAGCAACAGCAGCAGCTCCAGCAGCAGCAGGGAGGACCCAACGTGACTCTGAGCCACGCTGCCCTACACCACCCCCACCTGCTGCCCTACCTCTACCCTCACGGACTGTACTCGAACGCGGCCACAGGCCTGCACCTGCAGCAGTTGCTGGGGGCCAACCAGTCCTCCTCCCTGTCCTCTGGACCGCACTCCCTGCCCCTGTCCCTGTTCGCCTCCTCCCCAGGACACTTGTCCCACAGCCATGCGGCCACGGCCGCAGGGTTGGCCGTCGGCCACAACCTCATCTTCAACGCCCAGTTCGCCTTCGCTGCTGGCCACCCTCTGTTCCCTCACGGATATCCAGGTTTGGGCGGATCTGGACTGACCGCAGGAAGCCCCATGCTCGGAGGTAGGATGAAGCAGCAACGGTTTACGCCCTACACCCTACCCTTGACAAACTCTCTGGTGTCGTCTTCGTCATCTGTCTCCCCACTCCCCGGGTCTGGAACGCAGTCTGCAGGGCCTGGTCCGGCAGATCTGATCTCCAGCCCACTCGGATCTGTGCCCAGCGCGTTCGACAGCCTCAACGGCAACCTGCACGCCCTCAGGGGGGGCCTCAGCCCCCACGAACTCAAGCCATCGTCCAGGTCATCACCCCTCTCCGAGTCCAGTTCCGCAGGATCGCCCTGTAGCAGCGGACATCCTTCGAACGTTGGGTCCTCCTCCACCGCCCTGGCCTCCGCCAACGAACTGAAAAACATCGAGAACATGGTCAATGGCCTGGAAAGGCAGCAGGAGCAGCTAGCCGCCGAATCCCTCACGAAATTAGGGGACAAATGAGCTGGCAAATTGACTGAGAGCGCAGGACTCGGCCTCTTCTCTCTCCCATCTTCCATCTCGAGTTTACGGCCCAGTTCGCAGTAATCACCGAATGTAGTAAAATGGCCTCCCAGGGGTGAAGATCTCCTCACCCACCCCAACGTGGTCAGGGTTTAACCCAGACTCCCTGGAATTGCCTGGAATCCCTGGTGAAAAATCCGTATACATCAGTACTGATATGTGGTGATATTAGTAAAACATTTAGTAATATCACTAACCATACCGATGGTAGTAGTCCGAAAAAACTATAAAAGTGATATCAGTAAGAATACGGATATTGCGATATCGCTAATATTATCAGTATCATTATATCAGTAGAGAATAACATACTCATTTTTTCACCAGGAATAGGCAGGGAATAGTGATTTAATGCAAACAAAGTCATGGAAATTCTATTTTAACTTAAAATCATTATTTCTGATTCAGGTTTTTGGAAAACAAATTTCGCTTTTGGCGCTCCTGTTCTAGTAGCCTATTTCCAAAAGAAATCTAAGAATATGTGAGAGAAAATCCAGAACTGATGTAATTTTCCAAAAAAAATACGTTATGATTTTAATTTAACATACACTTAAAATCTCATGAAATGTTGCGAAATTGAAATCAGGTCATAGAAATGTCATGACATTGACATTAGGTTCATGAAATTATTTGCTTTTGTTTGATTCACTAGATATTTTAATAATTCAGTCACATCAAAGAAATTTTCCTTCAATGTAGTCATTTTCAGCAGTTTGAATTACCAATTTTATGTCGTTTGATGCCATCTACGTTGAACGTATAAATTTACCCTGAGGAAGTGAAGAGCAAATAACTTTTTTAAGTGTTGGAACTCCATATTTCTAATAGCTTTGAAAACAATGTAATTGCATGGGATTTAGAGAAAGTCACGGAGTTCATTCATTAGACCATAATCAAAACATGGTAATCAGTCCTGCAGCTATGGAAGTAGGTAATGTCCCTTTTTAAATCATATGCCTTGCATATGGTCAGAGGAATTTGTCCAAAAAACTGGAAAAGTTGGGGAAATTAACAATTTTAATTCTGGGGGAACTCTGGTGGTGGGGCTCCAAAGATTTGATTTTCGGAGGCCTCGGGAAAGGGCCGGATGCCAAAGAGGCTATGAAGTCAACCATCGCTGGCTGCTGAACGAGGAGGAAGAGATTCGGCTGATGAGGAGGAGGAAAGAGGAATCCTAGAGCAAGGAAGGAAAGGCTGGGATCTGGATGCTGGATGAACTGGCTATGTCAGAAACGGATGTTTCTTCGAAGCTCTCCCCCTGCTGGCGAAACACTTAACTAATTTTCAGGGAGCTTCGACTCCCTTTATCTCCCGCACGGCTGCAAAAATCTGACCGGAAGTGTGCAATTTCTTCGAAAATCCAACCACCACCACCACCACATAGCATCGGCGCTGTAAAATCGCTTTTTTTCACATTAAACGTTATGTTTTCCTCTCAAGACTTTCTTCCTTTGACGTTTTCGTTCAGTGTGCTAGTGAAATGCTCAATTATTTATCCGTTAATTCATCCGAATAGCCCGCATTACTTTTTCATGGCGCCCCGCGTTATTCAATACAGTGGTTAGGCCGAAATTTTAAACACAATCGATTTTTCCCATTCTGTGCCTCACCTGGCATATCCAAACTTTTCTCTCCTCGCCACCCAACACCCCCATCGATCCGTATTGATATCGGCAGTCGTCATTCATTTATGCGCCCGGCATGTTTTATTTATTTTAATCAAACAAACAATTCGTTTTCAATAAATTGATCCTGGCTTTGTTACACGCAATTTAATTAACTCGGCTGATGCAGCAACAAAGGAGCGTGACATCTTCAATGTCTGACCCGAAGCGGGTCAAATTGACAATTGTTAACAAGTAGGAACTCCCTCCGAAGCAAGAGAAATCTCATTCGATTGTCAAGACGTCGGTACACTGTCCTGGCATTACAGTAATTTGATTTATTGACCATAATTTATTCCTAAGTACGTAATCTTTGGTGGGATTGGGTTGAGTGGACAGTTCTAGATGATTGTACTGCTAAAATTCACTTTTAATAATTTAAGGTCATCAATTCGTTCAAATATTTTGATTGATAGTTTTTAGAACTATAGCACCCTCATTTCGGTAACTTCTTTATGTTAAAGTTCTGTTTTGCTCGGCTTCATGGCATCAAAATTTTCACTTTAAAACCCACTTAGTTTTCTTATACCTAACTCCAAAAAATTGAGCCATTGAGCTGTTTGCCGAACATCTCGCCCATAAGAATATCCGGAATAATGTCATTTCTTTGATTTCCTACGAGTTAAAACGGAAAAGTCGGTATTATTTGAAGCACACCTTAAACATATCTTCACAAATTTTCAAGCGCAGATTGATTTTAAGTGTTAGGTTGTTCTCAAGTTTGAAGACGTTCAATAAACACACAATGATCATCCCTTATGGAAATTATGGAACAGCATGAATTCCACTTAATTGATCACTAAATGTACAAATGTTTCCTCATAAATGGTGCTCATGCAGTGTAAATCTCCGGCTTTGATAATACCAAATTGTATACATGTAAGAAAAAATGTGCAGTTGTGTATGTCACATCTACAGTTGTTACGACGTCACATTTCCGTAAGGGCTGGTCAGATAGTTCTCCAGTTCCAAATCACGAAAAAAAAGCCACTTTTACCAGTTAGAATTGCTTGGAAAACTCAGAACGATTACTAATAGAAATACAATAGGCAAACAGTTTTCAAAAATAATAATAAAGCCTGTCAACATCTCAGCTTTTTTGCTCAATAATTGGCAGGACTAAAGTTTATAAGTAAATCAATGTCCAACAAAAAACAAAACAAGAATTGACCCAAATGTTGCGCTAATTCTCGCGATTGCTTTGATTTGGCCCGTGTTCCTGCACCCAAATTCGGTTTTACAAAATCACCATTTTTCTTGTATATCGTCATCTGATCCGTGGAAATCGCTGATGGATTTCTTCAGGGGCGACGGACTGTGTGCTTTTTTAATGTCTCATTCGATACGATGGTGTTCAACACGACTTTGCTCTTTGAATTTTTATACCTTAACTTATCATTTTCCCATTGTACATCTATCTGTATTCGCAACCGGATTTATTATTTATTATATTTATGTAATATATAGTGTCGATGTAAATGCTGTAAATTTTAGGTGGTATTCCTCATGAATAAAACTTCATTTTTCCTATTTGCTATCCCAGTATATGGCTCTATTATTTAAGGTCTTCCACACCATTCTCCGGTTGGTGTAACCTGTGATTGTTTGCGCTTAGTATGAGAATTTAGAATTAAAGTCAAATATAAGAACTCTTAAATGCGAATATTAAGATGATCTTTTAAAAAAAAAATGTAAAATGTTTTTATACAAAGGAAAGCATAAATTGTGAGCTGTTATACAAAATATTTTTCATTTTAATTTAAATACATAATTATTATAGGGTAAGTGTAAGTGTTACACATTCGGTTCACAAATGTATCCAACCGTTTAGTACGATATAAAGCTCACAGAAGTACAATACAAATAAAAGCTGTCATTTTAATACGAAAGGGCAACTGTGAAATTATAAAACGCGCAGATGAGCGAATTCCAAAGAATAAATTACGTCGTTAATGGTTCATTAGTAACAAATTGCTGCGCTGAAGGTTATATGGCATGATGAGGTTTCACACTGAATGTAATCGCATTAGGCACTTTGAAAATGATATATTAGAATTGGTTATGTAGCCTTGTTTTTAATCCCCTTCTCAATTCCCTAATACGCTCGCCTCCCCTCCATTCTACTTCTCTGCTTCTGTGCTGAAAATTTCAATGCAACTGGCAAATAGGGTTCCAAAATGGATGTAGTTCAGCTCAAGTGTGAAACTGGTGTTAAGAGGGGTCGCGACGTGCGCTTTCAGGGTTCATTAATCAAAATACGTTGCTGTTCGAAATGACTAATCTTTTCCTGTCTGCTAATATCTTCGACTAAATAGGCACCCTATATCAATCCTGCCAACTTGCAGAAAGTGATTTTCCTCGATCTCAGTTTTGATTTTTAGTCTACTTTAATAGCAAAGTGATCCATTCCTTGAACACTGCAATTTCCTACTATAATTATGTGTCATATTTGCCCGCAATCACAATTTAACAGGCGATTTTAATGTGGTAAAAATGCATCGCTACGTAGAAAGAATGACCGCCAAGCTGCTGGATACCAGCGCCTCGAGTGGCGAACTACAGTACGCAGCCCGCGGGAGGTATGCCTTGACCTTAAATGAAAACGTGTTGTTGTTGACATGTTGGTAAAGTTTACTTCGCTGAGTCAGTTCGGTAGTGTTTTGTGAGAGCTTTCGAGTCGTGAAAGAAACGTTCTTCGTTAGTCAGGTAAGCATTTGCGAATTTGACAGTCTCGGGGATGATCTACGATTGTTATTAACCAGAGAAAGTAGAAAATGCGGCGGGTTTATGTGAATAAAAGGCGCGGGTGAGCGTTTCCCTTTGTCTCATGAATTAACTATGGTCCTTTACACCTCAGTTAAAACAAACGTCTCTAACAATGGTTCTCGCACGTAGTTATGAAAATATGGTACTCTCTATCAGATATGATCAGGTATAGAAAATACGTACATGTATAGTTTTCTAAGGTTACTATGACTGTTTTCAGTTGGCATGTACTGTACATGTGCATGTGTACTGTACAGAGCTGCGTGCTCTCAATGATTCGTGAGATCAAGTCTCGATAGCGCTCTCATTACCGTGTCCACTTGCGATTTTGAGGTCTCGAGAGGCAACTCTCGCTCTTGCATCTGAAGTGGACACACTCCTTTACGCTACACTGAAAAATCTCCCTCAATTTTTAGGTGACATTAAAAGTCATGACTTTTACCGTCGTCTGAGACGTTTTGACATCACATTTTTACTTCGTAATAACCAGAGTCAGGTTGTCTTTAACATGAATTTCATGGTTAAGAAAAAGTCGTGACATTCATTGTTCTGACGCAGTTCCGCGTAAAACAGCATTAGTTTATTCATCACAAGTCGTATATTCGGTTCACACAGGAGCTCGGAAAGTCAGGGGAATTTTGAAATATTCCCAGCAAGTCCGGGGATTTTCCAACTTGAATCATAATTTGAATCCAGGGGGCATTTCATGTCGTATTTGGTGTGTACTTTGGGTTATAGGTGAAACTGACCTTTGTGCAATGAAAGAAAACCCCAATATGGCGGAGCTCTTCTTTCGATTTGGCTTCATTTCTCGTCTATGGAACCATTATTTTCTACGGCAAACGCTTATTAGTAGATGAAACCCAACAGGTCAGGGGAAAATTAAAATTTTAACCTGGCAACCCTGGGAAAGTCAAGTGTTTTAATATGACTGAAGCTGTGAGAACCCTGTTCCATCAGGTAAAAGAGAACCACCACCACTGATGCCTCCCAACTTATTACCGAGGTTATGTGGTGCTACCCAATCATTACTGAAACAACGATAAAGTTTTGGATTATCTTCGTTGTAGACAACGTGTATTGTATTTTATTGAGTGACAAGGGTTGCCTTCAGAATATATGCGTAGGCACACAGGTGTCACCTAGTTTGTTACTGAGACTTTGATACAATTAGCAGTGCATTCTAGAGACCATCAGACGCCGTTAGTTTAGTACATTACGGAGCCCTCATGGCGCCTTTGATCCAGTGAAAACTTGTCAGTTTATTGTTTTACACAGCTTAAACGTGTTGATTTCAGTAGTGCAGGGGTGAAACTGGCGCGCAGCTTCGGTCGTTAAAGGGTAACCATCCAAACAATTTAGAGCATTTTTTTGCATAACTTAGCGTGAGCGTGTTTGTGTTTGCTTAGTACGTTCTTGATTTTTATGGCATTCACGCCACATTGCATTTCCTACCCATTGCACTTTGATGGGGCAAAGGCAAAAGGAGAAAAACGAGCAACGAAATTGCAGTAAAAATTGGTGGGGCGTGCGTTTCCTCTCGGTATCGGCGTTTCTTTCGTTCCTGGATTAATTATTTGTAGCCAAAAATCAATGGCAATTTGCATCACTCCTTAAAGACTCATCCCCGATAATCGAGTTATTTTTCTCGTTAATATTTAATCCGTTTCTTCGCATTTAATTTTCTTATTTATTTTCATTTCTTTTTTTTTTTTTGCTAAACGTTTCCGTTTAACTTATTGATTCGCGATTTTCTCGCTTTTGTGCTCTCGCTAGACGTCTAATTTAACAGTATTTCCTGGTCTAAACTTGAGTTTGTGTTCGCGCTGACTTTCAAATTAAAAAAGAATGTTTTGTAATATTTTTAAAAACGATCGTGCCTTAGCTATAATTGGGTTTGTTAAAATTGATGTTTCAACCAGTTTTGAAGTTTTTACTGAGCTTGATAGCATTTGTAAGGTCTTGCCATCTACCGAACTTGGACAATAGATTTAATCGTCCCCCAAACATAATGTTCGCAATATAGTCTACCTATATTGATGTACATGCATCATGAAAATATGCAAACTGGTATTTAACCATTGCATAAATGCCATTTGTCCACAAAACTAACTACGAGCGGTATAAAAAGAACTGCTCTAATTTGTAATTTCAAGCATTTTGATTGATTTATGGCAACATTTTCTTATTTGAAGCAGTCGTAACTAGCATGTATTTGGAAGAGACATAATCCTGCTTTCAATGTCCAAATGGTAAAGGTCTTCAAATGTTTGAGCCTGTATCCAGAAAAAAAGATAGTTTAATTGCATATTACTCTTATGAAATTAAAACAAGCAATTTTTTGTTGTTTTAATGCGAAATAAGAAAATTAAATGCGAAGAAACGGATTAAATATTGACATGTTCAGAAATTTGCAGTATAATTGAATTGAGTGAAGACACCCTGTAGACCTATTATCACCATGTTAGGGGTTGTGAACCAACATCCACGTCACCCCATTTGGGTATTGTTACTGTCCTTTGGGGTGGCGTCAAATGTACCCTTGCAGCAAGAATTTTCATGCTGTTTTACACCATCGTTTTATGCAATTTTCCGTTTCAATCCCTCACATCTTCATTTTAATTAAATCGAGTGTGGGTCTGGATGCTTGCATTGGTGCTGGATCTCCTGATTACTTGAATAGAACACCATGCAATAAGGCGAGTAATGCTGCTGCTTTTGTACAACATGTTTGTTATAGAAAGAGCTCATTGGGAAAAACGCAGTTTTGGTGAGTTAATGTTTATCAGTGTTAATCAATTGTGATTCTAGTATTTGGAAACTAATCAGCTGACATGAGTCTTTTTAACGATATAAGCCATTTATGACATTAAGTAGGGTCATCATAGGTTTGAGGAAGATAGCTGTTGTTTCGATCACTAGATCGATAATACCAAAAATAAGTTCAGTACCGGTAATGTCGATGATTGCGGTAGATGGGTTCAATTAAGTTGGCTGATTTATCATGCATAGAATTGTTTTAGCGAACTCAACGGGGTCAAAGAAGTACAGCCATTGGTGAAGTTGACGAGTTCAAAAAATCTGCTTGACATCATGCAAAAATATGAATTTTATTTTGAATTTAAAAAAGAATACTAATATTAGTTGTTTTTTCTCGTCATCCGTCAAACTGACGTAACATTTTCGATCAGATTTCCACTTAACATGCCGTCAAATCGTTGACTTAGGACTAATGAGTGACGTACGTTTAATAGTTTTTGCACGTAGCCTATGGACAGTCCTTGGGTTGATATCAATTACTTTCGTTAACGAAGCTGGATTTTGATTGTTAAAATTTTTACTTGAAGATGGCATGCGCTGATCTGTAAAAGCGAAGGGTGATTTGTTTGCTTCAGTTAGGCCATTTTTCCAGAATGGCCTCCACCTTCTCTTCAAATGACTGTAGGAGATTCCTTTTAGTATCTTAGTACCTCGGTGCAAATTCTTGTTTATTGAATTCCCTAAAATAGCAACGTGATCCATAGATGGGTTGACAAAAAATCGGTGTTAGTCGCCGAATCCACTTGACAAGAATTTTTGTTGCACGAAGCAGAAATGCTGGATGTTATTCCGTTTGAAATGAGCGAAATGGTGGTGTGTCGCTCAGCGATCGATGGCATGTTTTCCCTCCTCGAATTTCGCCATCTGGCCGTGCGCTAATCCCCCGATAAATAATTGATGCCACTTGTTTGCCCGTGTCTTCATTGATTGCAACTTTGTCAGGTTGCCAACTTTCGATCTTTGAACCTTGGGCGCCATTTGAACCCGATCAAGGACGGTCGTTTCGGAAGCTGACGTTGGCAATCACGATGGACAGCGGTGCGATGCATGATTGCCCGTTCGGGTTCCTGCAGATCAAAAAAAGTTTAAGAATTACTTGAAGGGTGCCAAACCATAACGTAGCAAGTACCAAAAACCTACTGTTTTAGAATAGGGAAAATTTGGTTTCGTTCAAATGAGAAGTTAGTGAACCAATTGTTTTTTTTTTCACCAATACATGTTCGAAAATATCTTCTCTTGTGGTGAGTAGGGCTGCATTGCCTTGGTGCATACATTTCTCCAGTTTGACGTCCAGGTTTTCACAACTAGCTTCTGTAAACATGTTTTTTTTTCGGATCACGGGCGTACATGTAGATTCATGATCCCACGGTTGAATAATCTTTATTCATGTCCACCTTTCTAAGGTTTGCGTTCAGGCCCGAGCGCATGACGGGTTTTCGGCAATTTCTATATGGTCATGTTCGTATTTTCTTTCCAGGAGGGGTATTTCCCCTTCGTTATTTGAAGTTTTTAGGGTGGAAATATTTTTCTGCACTTGTCTTACAGTCCAGGAATAGTCTGGAATTGACTGTTACAGACGGATGTTTCACGAGAGCAATTTTCCCTCCACAAGACCAAGTGTCGTCCTGATTTCTTCCTCACCACTATGGTGTCGGGCACTTACGATGTTACGGTTTGGTGCGTGTTTCAATGCGCACGCGGAAGAAAAAAACAGGCTCGTGTGGACCAAGCCTTGGCGTGCCAGGTTTCTTATGATGACGTCGACAACGAGTTGGGCGCCGCCTGGCGGCAGCAAATGGACAGGGCGCATCCTGGCCCTTTTAATATTTCTAAACTGAGGGCGAGATTTTTGCACATATTTCGCTTCAGCCTGACACGCAACGCGTCGCAATTAGCAAGTGTTTTTCCCCATCATCTGTGCCGCCGAACGTGAAACACGAAACGAAGAAAAGGGGGCGGGGTAAATAGGAAGAGGGGGGGGGGGAGTGAAACGGGGAATTGTAAAATGTGCAAAATGCAACCGAGCTCAAAGTAGCCAAATTAAAAGTGGCTTAAAAAAAGCGAACGTGCTATGGATTTTTCCCATCGGATTTTTCCTGAACGTCGATTCGGGAGGGAAATCAGTCGACGGGCAGCAGCGTCACCCCCACTCGTGCTAAAGCGCCCAATAGTCGATGGAGGTACACTTTTGGAGCAAATTTTGTCGATTTTTTTAATCTGATTTTTTCCCCCTACTCGCTGTTGATTGTCCATCGATTCGTTGGTCGCCTTTGGAGGAGGTTAACTCAACATGGGTGTATTTTTTGATCAGGTAATGAAGGAATTATAATCGGGAAGCAGCTAGAAGGGGCCAGGGACATTGACTTAGGACTCCATCAGGTCTTGGCTGACCTTTTGAGAATGCCATGATGGATGCGACTATACACGATGTGTTTAAGTAGGACGCTTTCTCTCCCTCCCCCCCCCTACTCCGCCTCACCCTTTTTAAAAAAAATAATATAAATAAAATAAAAAATACGCCCATTGGGATACCAGATTTTAAAGTAAATAAAGATAAATTACGAAAGTACTAAATTACTATTAAAAACACTAGTAATAAATTACCAAACTGTTCGTTGTCCAATTAATCAAACAGTAGTTATCCCAATATGCAATACAATATTGTTTCTTCAATGGTCACCCTATGTTTGAAATATTGTTTACCAAAGTATAGAATTGACCGCCATTCATCATCTGTAAATAACAGCCTGCATTTCCTTTTTTTTAAAAAATATTCCTTTAATCTATTGAAGGATGTAAACAATGATTTTTGTTATCAAATAATATTCCTAAACCGAATGTTTACTGTTAATCTGTAACTCCATTTAAATCGCAAGTTGATGTTTAATGCCCACATTAACGTTTTAATAAATTTCGTGGTATGGATTTAACATAAAAAATGTGACATTAACAATATTTCAAATACTTGGATGGGCATTGAAGAAATAATGCTTTTTTGATTATCAGGATAACTACTGTTTGATAAATGGCTAAAATAAGTTTGTAACGTAAGTATGAGCAGTAGATTTATTAGAATTTTAGAACTGATTACGCTACTAGCATTTAGATGCAGGGTGTCTCTTTTAAAAACGTTTCACAGATATTTTTACTCGTAATCTAATATCTAGTGCCGTGTTCTAATGATATGCTCATCTGCAAAACTGAATTAGAAACTTTTTTTAACAAGAGGATGCCCTTCTTAAAACACCCTGTAAATTGTCGCCATATGTTATCGCCTGTCGTGTCCATGCGCCACATGGCGCCCGATCGCGGTGCATCTCAACGAGAGAAATATTTATGACCCATGTTGATATCAGGACAAATTAATAAGACTGCTTTCACGCAATTCTATTATTATTGCTGTGAAATTCGTCCCTTTTTGCGCCTAATTATTTGAAACCTCGTTACATCGCCCATCGCCCGTTTTTTTGTTTGCTATTGGCCACCATTCAAATATGCTTAATGCTTTCGGACTAATGCTTATCTGGCATTCCCGGACGTCCCCAGGGGCCAGTGCGGTGCCGACGGGTAATTAGTTGGAGAGCTCTTCATTTGCATTTATGCAAATGAGCCGGTAGGACGCGTGTTAACAGGTCAGTAGCCTGTCTGGATTGTCGTAAAAGTAGCGCATCTGGGAGACACCAGGGAGGCGTTTTTGAGCTGCTTTGGCACCCTCAGTGCCAACTCTTTGTTCGTGCCAATTTTGGACATTTTCATATTGATTTTAATGCGCCTCTGGAGGCTCGTGGTTGGATGTTTACATTTGTCTTTTTTTGGTTTTTGTTTTAATGCAGTTGCACACGAGCATTAGTATGCCACTGAAACATAAACGATGAGGCGGCGAAAGATAAGGCCAGTGGGGAAACTTCAGTTTTGTTGTCAAAATGTCGGAAATAAATTGGTTCAATCCCACCGGTGAATTTTAATTCCAATGGGTTATGAATGTCCAGTGTGCTTAACGCTGGACAATATGAGTATATAGATACAGTAAATATTCTTATATGATTCTTAATTGGGTCGCATTTTAGAAGAATGTACATTCATGTACAATTCTCTTTAAATTGAAATGGTTTTATGGCTATTTTAAGCCCGTCCCAACAGGATGCCCACTGCATACGAAAATTCAAACATTTTTGCTTCAAATACTTAAAATAATTGCTAAATTTATTTTTCCGTGTAAAATTGGTTGTGCTCTAGGGTTTAAGCTAATTTTAAAAAAGGTAAATGAACTTTAAAAAAAATCGTTATTCAGTTTGTTATTGTCCATCTTTTGAAGTTTCTTTGAAAGTAAGCACCAAGTTGATTTCATTTTTTTAAAAATATAATAAATGGAAGCTTTTCAATAATAAAAAAATAATGCAAACCCAAATGGAGTACCAAATAAGTTATATTTTGCATGGTGGGCATCGGTTATGCCCTCCAAATAAAACGTTCTTCCGATTAGTTTTGAGCATTTCTGAAGGAATCACGGTAAACTTAGTTCTTTGGCCGGTTGCATTATTCAAAATCTTTAGTATTGTTTAATTGCCAATGCTTAATGTAAAAAAAATGTAAATTTAAATGATTTAGTGTTTTCATAATTGATTAATTATTGAGAATGGTGCCAGCAAATTTCGGTATAAAAATCAGTGTTAGAATTACATGCACATTTTTATGCACGCCATGGAAAAATACCTTATTTCAAACATGGCCCTTAGTCATTTTGGCTTGAAATCAAACTGGGATTTCATAAAAGCAATGGTACAGAAAGCTGTAACTGTTGATAACAACCTGACCTCTTGGTTATCATTTTCTCTAAGGCACTAACTAGCTGGCATTTTGCAGCACAGTTGGACATGGATCTGATTTCCAGAGGGTCAGCGATCCGCCATTTTGCCTTCCATTTGCAAAACTTGGTAATTGACACCATTGTGAGGATAACAGTTTCTGCGAGATTTGTCTTTTTTCCCCAACTATCCTCTATTGACCTGTTTAACACCGATCAGTGCGAGGATATCGAACCGATAGCGTCACCGATGCAATTAGCAATATTTGCTTTTTTTTGGAGAAAAACCAACACACTGTCACATCCGCATCTGTCCCTTTGAATGCCTGGGTTGGCATCCAGCTGGTCATCAGACCAACCCCCGTGAACATTCAGCACAAACACTGGCACATGGAAGCCGAATTTTTGGTTCACACACGCATTAAAAGGTTGGGCAAAGGCAATCAGGTCGAACAGAAACTCCTCATTTGAGTAAAAAATACCATTTTTGGATTTAATTTTTTATTTGACAGGCTTAATTCAAATTGAAATCTCAGCCAGAATGCCTTTAATGAATTTACTTGATTCCAGTATAGCGTAGTGAATTGAATTGAAACAGACCAGAGTAGCTTGGATGGACATCGTAAAGCAAAACCTAGCAATAAAAAAAAAATATTTCCCTCCATGTAGAATTCGTTGTCCACAAGGGTCTGCATTGTGTATGATAATTTGAAAATGTGCCGTTTATTTATAAAAAAAATAAAAAATAACGTGTTTTTGTGTGGAAAATTGTTAATTTTGTTAAAAATAAATTTTCTAATTTTTATATGCACGCATAAATTCAAAGACGACATAGCCTATATTATTTTGACATCATGCACCCTGAACTAATTATCTTGTTCGCAAAAATAAATGAAACTACACGTGTAATCATATCTGCCCAGTTATTTTAAACTTATTTCATGGTGATATCCACTGAAAATGCATTTTTTAGAATTTTTTATGCTGGTCATTTTTCATCTTACTTTGTGTTTGCAACTTGCAAGAGGTTTGAGGCGGCCGCCCTCACCCCCCGGAATGACCCATGGGGGCCAGGGAGTCCTCCCTCGCTGCCACTATGGATCCGTGCCAGTTTCATGGCTAAAGCGAAAGTTTATTTGACCAATCTGTCACCTGTTCGTGGCATTTCAACGCCATCGGACCAAATGACCAACGGCCTGAAACTGACAAGAAGCCGGCACCAACGCCGTCGAGAGTTTCCGCCTCACTGACCCCGACGACCCCGCAGTTCCGCGAGCAGACCCCTCGACCCACCCTGGCGGAATCGCGGATTTGAGATGCAGCGAGATGAGAAATGACGTCGTTCGGGGTGGCAGAATTGCGTATGTTAGTAGATAGGGAAACAAAACTGTTTTGCGAGATAGGTTTTTTTTGCCCTCGCAATGTTACAATTGGCTTCTGCAAGCCTTAATCGAAAAGCTAGGAGTGAAAATCCAAACACACGGAAAAGCCTTGATAGAACTAGAGACGTACTTATGTCATTTCCACCAGTTTAAGATTATGCGAACACTATTGAATAGCAGGCGAAAAGTGTAACAGTTTCTGTATAAATGCTTATGTGCATCCATGAATTTATGAATGAATTTGCCATTTTTTTCGTTATTTTGGTGAAATGGGTTTTGCTGCTTCATATCGCGTTCTGCAAATTGAAATCAAATTGTTAATGAAACGGTAATGAAAAATACACGTAAAAATAAGTTACGTACATGTAAATTCGTCAAAATCAAAGTACAACCCATCTCTCAACCTTACACTTCCTTAGTTTGTAATGGAAAACTGTAGGCCTTAAGAAGCAACTTTTTGGCTGGCCCAAAAGGATGCTCAACATGCAAAAAAATATTCTTACATTATTACACTAAGAATACTCCGAATAGGTGTCAAGGTAAAGTAACTTATAAATCCATGTGCGTATAGGCATGCAGTGCCACCTGGCACACAGGTGTGTTACTTCCCCATTGAAAATTGGAAGTGTGAAACCACGAGGCCCTAAATTCTTAAAGGGATTTTTTTTAATTTGGCAATTCTTGCAATTAAGTCTTTACAACGTATCGATTAACCGGCTGCGCTGTCGTTGACCCTGGTGGCGGCCATCGCAGAAAACGCTTGCTGTAGCTAAAAGGCGATCTATACAACTATTTGCTCGTCTTTGTGTGCACTGTGTGTGTGTGTGCATCGCATGTAGATACATCATACATACTTCGGCGTGCATGTACGTTGTCAATATAAAACAGAACTCGCTCCTTATGAATAATTGAACGAATGAAACGCATTACGCGATTAAAGCTAATAAAATATGAAGCAGGGAAGGTGCACAGGCCAAGCGCACTTTTCTTTTTTTGGCACAGGTCCGTGTTGAGAACCCTCAACCCTCAAGAAAGCGTTTTTGTTTTTTTATGAAACGCACGATATAGTCAACTCATTGTCATGTCATGAATAGGCTGCGATGTTACAAGCGTCGTGGAGCGAAGAATTTACGGACCCCGTCAGTGTAACATGTGCAATGCGGCCATTTTCCATTTTGAGTTTTGAGTACGAACTTATATAGGACCGTCCGCAAAGGACGTCTGTCAGAAAGTATCGTCCGAATTGAATAAGAAAGCCTTGCTACATCCCATCTTATGAAGAACAATTAATGATGTGATCATCCATTTGTATAAAAATCACCATTTTGATTAGGATGAAGGATCAAAACTGATGTCATAACGTTCTTAACATATCTTATCTTAACATATTATGTTTAATGACATAAAATCTGTGCTCCGTGGAGCCACTTGTTTTTGGGATAGATCGTGCTACACAAAGCAGTATATGAGCCACAAACATTAGCATTAAGCTGTTACAATAGTCAATTTTAACTTCATTCACATGGCCCAAGGGTCTTCCAATTGCTTCCTCACCACTATGCTACTACGGTAAGCAGAAAAAACGTATTGGTGGAAGGGGAGGAGAGGAGTGTCGTCACTTACGACGTTATGGTTTGGCACCTTTCAATTGCACTTGATATACATGTAATGAATACAAAGGCTGTATTAGTTTTTTACTATGCAGGATTGGTCATCCACCAGGGTGTGCCGCATTGGTGATTTTTAAAACGTGGTTTATTAAAATTGTTGTAAACGTGCTATTTATTTTTAAGAAAAATGAGCTAGGCAAAAAAAGCCGTTAAAAGGCTCTTATGGCCGCCTTTGGAGGTTTGATGCCGGGAAAAAAACTTGTTTTCGGAGGTCGCAAATGACGGTTTTCACTCCAGCTAATTTAATTCTTTATAATTTAAAAAAAAATATATTTTTGAAAATTCGTGAATTATTTTACACTTTATAAGGCCCTACCTTGGACGACCAATACTAAATGGTAAACAAAACTAAAGTCTCTATTTGAAGCACAGCCTGATGTAAAGATTAGTATATATCAGTACAAATATACTGATATGTGATGATATTAGTAAAAAGTTTAGCAGTCCAAAAAACTATAATATTGATAAATGTATCGCTAAGCATGCTGATATCAGTAGAGAATCACATACTGATATTTTCACCAGGGAATTTGTGTCATTAATTTTTTACATTGGCATATAAAAGCTTGGTCACTGGTAGTGCCCCCGTTCCCACGTCGCGCGAATTTTAATCGAATTTCGTGGACGGCCATAGAGGGAGCGACGACAAGCGAGGCGCCCCCTAGCGTCCCGCAGCTCGGCTCCAATTTCATTTGAATTCCGGTTGCTTTTTCCCTAGCTTCCACCTCCCGCCCAACACGAGTGTCTTTCGGATAGGTATCATAAATTCGCAGGCCCATAAAACACGAAGGTATGGAGCATAATGAGAGTGTGTGTGTGAGAGAGAGAGGCAAAACATTAAGGTGAAATTGGATTAAATATTCCACGGGGGGTGGACACCCGCGTCTTTATCGGTGGCAACACCCACAATGTAAGCTAACACTTGGCCGCGCTTGCCAGTCACGAAAACTGTTGCTGCCGACGATATTTGCATGGAAATCTATTTGATAATTCCAGGCGGCGAAATAATAGATACACCGACTTCATTATGCACGATCTTATTTGATAAGCACTCATGAATTACGAAAAGCGCTGGGCGACAACGCTCGGTGACGGGGTCGATGGTGTAGCCACCTGGCGGGGCCTCACCTTGCCAAAACGATCCCTTGGTGGAGAAATACAAGCACCGCCCTGTCAGTGAGAAAAGTGTTTTCAATTCAAGTAAATATCCTTCTGTCACCAAGAGAATCCATGTGGTACTATAGGGAGGTGAAATCCATATATTTTTGTTGATCACCAAAATAATCTGCTTTTGTGCCCTTAAACCACATCCAAGCAAATTAGCCAGCATCATCACTAAATTGGATTTGTGTCGATTGACTTGCAAAAAAACGACCAAACGTGTTGTGATTTAATGTTAAAGGGAGCAATCTGTCTGGAGGACTAAAAAGCCCCACCTGTCTTATGCTAAACTGAAATACATGTACAATGGATGACATAAATTGGACTGAGCAAATTCTGAAATCCTACTTGTTCCATGCCAAACGTACTGAAATTAAATTCAAAAGTAAAACAGTAAAATTGAAATCACTAGGCAAAATGAAACGTTTGCAAGAAAAGTGAATTGAAAAGTTTGACAATAGCGTAAATTCCATTGAGTTCGGAGTTCCATGTGTGGATTAGAATGCTCTTCACCATCTGTTTAAACTTTTAAATATTTCTTTCATCAGCTTAAACACTGGGAATAAAATAAAATTTGAAAAAACTAATTAAATCCGTTGGATTTAACGTATTTATGTGCATAATCTCAATGTGCTTGTCTTTAAGAAGCATTCAATTAAATTAAATGCATCGTATTCATCTACTGTATTTTACACGCTTTAACTGGTTTTGTTTTCTGCAAGGGCATCTGCATATTTTTGCAGCAGCAGATAATGCGATTTAGGCAACGTCAACATTTAATTTTAAATATTCGTTAAAATTTGCTCATGTAATAGGATTTACGTTTTTTATATACATATACATGTATAGGTCCATGGGCAAATTTCATGGAAAGAAACGTTTCAATTGGTTTATTCAACTCGTCAGTAAATGACAACGTTATATTAATATATGTATTTTGGTAATATTTGATTGCTGTATTTATTGTTTCTTTGTAATACGGTGTATTTTGTTTGATGCATTTAAAACAATCTGAAACAGGGGTTCTGGGCTTCATCGGTCCACCGAAGTGGTCCATCAGTCATGATACATGATACGCGCAGAACAATATTTGATAACCCCGGTATAGTGTAAAAACACTAAGTTGGAACAATTTCGTAAATAACAACGATATGCTAAAATAGCCAAGTCC